>JAKSZP010009420.1:25000-135319 GCA_022478985.1 Massospora cicadina | reverse complement strand
GGATATTACTGCACTGAAGATTGGCACTACAACCACTTCAGACAAGGAGGAAATCACGCAGGAACTACACCGCTTCTACTCCAGCCTCTTCCATGCCACCCAGGTGGACCCATCGGACATCCAAGACTTCCTGTGGCGGGCTCCAGAGCCTCCCATTGACCCACGGGCTGATAGGCTCTACTGGCGCCTATTTCCATCCAGGAGGTGATGGAAACCCCTCTGAAATCCCCACGGCTTAAAGCCCCAGGCCCAGACGGAATACCCTTTGAGGTGTACCTTCTGGAACCTGCAGTGATAGCCAGAACCCTCCGCGACCTCTTCGCTGCACTCTTGGTGAATGGCGAGGTCCTCCCCGACTCCAGAGGCTCAATCACGACCCTCATTCACAAGAAGTCAGACCGTGAGAACCTGGCGAACTGGCGCCCCATAGCGTTGATCAACACAGACCACAAGCTCTTCACGAAGCTTCTGGCCAACCGCATCACCAAATGGGTGTCACCTCGCCTCTCCCCATCCCAGTACGGTTTTATTCCGGGGAGGTCGTTATGGGACAACTATAATAACCTTCACGTGACTTTGACTGCTAACTCTCGTAAGGTGAATGGCTTTGTGGCTCTCCTGGATATGGAGAAAGCATATGATCGGGTAGCCTGGAAGTATATTGATGCTTCCCTGGCCCGCTTCCATCTCCCACCCGCAGCTAGGCGCTGGATATCAGCGCTCTATGACCAGCTCCACACCAGAGTCCTGGCGCCAATGGGTTTTACAGTGGCAGTACCAGTTGGACAAGGTCTCCGGCAAAGGGACCCCCTGAGCCCTATCCTTTTTAACATCACCCTTGACCCCCTCTTGGCCTCCTTACAGGACAAGCTAACAGGGATTCTGGTCCCAGGTAAAGCCCCCACACGCACCATGGCATTTGCAGATGACACTGCCATTGCATTTGGCTGCCCTGGGGATGTTGCCCTCGCTGCTGTGACCATTGAGAGGTACACCAAGGCGTCCAACGCCATGGTCAACACCTCCAAGACAACAGTTGTACAGGTCGGCTCCCCCACCATCCCCCCACCATTTGGTATTATACCTGAGCGCGGTACCTTCCGTCACCTGGGCGTTCTCACCAACCAACAAGGAGTTGCGCTAAAAGACAATGAGGACTTGATCCTTGCAGCAGTTAACTCCAGGATTGCCAGCTGGAACTGGCGGCACATCACCCCCCAGGGTCGAGCTCTGATGGCCAATGTGTTCCTTCTCTCCAAAGTCTGGTTCCTAGCGCACGTCTGCCCATTCACAGATGCCTTTTATACGCGGCTCAATGTACTCCTCCGCTGTTGGATCTGGGGCTCAAACCATCCACCAATGGCCCTCTCAACCATTGCCCGACCCTGCAATGAAGGGGGCCTAGGGCTTCTGGACACGCGATCCCACGCCACCACAATCTTCCTGAAGTTCCTATGGCCGATTGTCTGCTGGGACGCGACCCCCATGCCCCAATGGGCGCCCGCCCTCCGCCAGTCAGTGTCAGCAGCTCTGGGTCTTCCTAGAGCATCTCTGACCTCATTAGGGGAGTGGCTCACAAACCACCCAGGCCATCGCCTAAAACCATCCTCATCCCCCTACTGGAACCAGGCTCTCCTTGCCCTGAAACGAGTAGGCGCGCGGATCCACCATGCCTTCCCATACAGAAGGGAAGGCCCTGGCCTCAGCCCACGTCGCCACGCAATTGTGCACAATGGACAAGTTGTCACAACTCGCTTCAACCCCCAAGATCGTCCTCCCATCCGCCCAAGACTCCTTGAGCTCCTCCCTCCCTCCGTGAGATTTGACCTTAAGGAATTGTGGAAGGACGTCTATCACCCCATCCTGTCAGCAAAGGTGACCAACACCTTATGGAGGGTGCTCCACTGTTCATAAAGGATAGGGGACCGGACTGGCCCTACCTTCCAGCACTGAAGCTGCCCCCGCTGTGTGGAGCCTATTGACTCCCACCTCCATCGTTTTTTCACCTGTCTAGGTGTCGCCGCATTTTGGCCAAAGGCCCGCGCGCTCCTCCATGCTCAGCCCTGGTCTGGACACCCTGTGCAAGACCTCATGTTTGAGCAGACATTGCCTGGTTGCCACCGACCCCTCCGTGTCCTCGCCTATGCCACAGCCATCTGGACCATCCATAACTCCTTCCTTCGTGCTGCCTTTGACCAGCAGGTGTGGACCCTTCCACACATGATCACCCACTTTCAGGTACACTTTGAGATGGCCCTGAAGGTCTGCACTATGTCGCCAACCCTCCCCCGCTCAGTTGTCACTAAAGCACGGCTCTGGCGCGCAAACCCCCTCCCTTTCTCGATGCCTCCTCCCTCCCCTTCCCTCGCCTCAGGCTCTTAGGAGCCCAGGCGTAATTCAATAAACATCGATGAATCCCCCCCTTGGGTTGGGACCGTCTAGTACTAAAAAAAAGAGAGAGATAAAGCTATTTATAGGCATTTATTGCCTATCCACATCATTGGCATTCATTGCCAGCATCATTAGCACTCTCACTGGAGATTTCCCCTGATTAGCATCTATCAGCACTCTCATTGATGATACTACTGCTTAGCATTTGTCAGCACTCTCACTGGCAATTATCTTTTAGCATTCATCAGCACTCTCACTGACGATTTTCTCCTGATTCATTATAAATTAAATTAATTAAATTTGTTGACATCCTCAGCATAAGTCACTGGTGTCAAATTAAACCAAAATACTGTCAGGGATTCTGACCGATACTCTCACAGAGTCAAAATGTGATTCAACTTTATTTAATTAATTTAAATGGTTTGGCATCCTTATAATAAGTCAACGGTCCTCTGAGATTTGAATTTCTGCCAAAAATCCCACAATCACTTTCACATGGAGTTGATGCGGGGATAAAAGCTGAGTTTAAACAGTTAATATTATTAGTTTGAGATCTTTGGCATAAGTCGCCGATGTCAAAATTAACTGAAAACTATCAGGATCAACTCCTGATACTTTTTGATGTCGAATTTAAGAAATTAGTCATCTTAGTTGATAATATTAAATATATCAACATCCTCGACCTCAGTTGCCAGTGTTGAGACCAACCAATTTTCTATTGGACATGATGCCCAATGAATTCTTGATCCTGCAGATCAAGACAGCTCAACCCAACCGAATGGGGAGCACAAATTGGGGTATTATCATTAAATAATGAATCAAAATTAGTTAACTAATTGGCAATCATCCCCAATTTAATTATTATACTAATTTTGTTAATATGTGAGGAATATCACCTGGTTAAAATTCTAACAGCTGACCAGATTGATAATGAATCATCACAGAACAATGTGGTGAGCTCTGGTACCAAAGTTTTGGTGTCCTTCTATGCTGAAAACATGGGCAACGTGATCTCAGCCAGGTGAAGTTTGCATCATCTCAGCGCCTGTGCCACTGGGCTTGACAAAGTGAGGGAAATTGACACCATCCTGTGGTCAGAAAAATCAATTTTTGTTGTTATAAAGTGCTCAATCTGGGGGCGAAAATTCAACAAAGCAAGAATGAGGTCAATGTGGGACATAGACCTCAGCTGACTGTTGTGCACATGGGGGTGGGACATGTTGGGTAGCAACGGCACATGCTTGGGGAGGGTATTAAAAAGCCCCAGGGTGGCTTTTAGAATGTGGAGCTTACCATGACCCTGCGAGGGAAGGCGTTGAAGGCCAGCAGTTGGTGGCCAGGTTGGCCCAACAGTTCAGATCGCCCTACATAAAGGGATTAGGTGGAAGTGGGAGGGAAGTTACAGCCAAGTGGAAATCCTGGCGAGCCCATGCACAGGTCAGCGCATAAACATTAACTATAGCGTGCTCTTCATTGTCCCAAGAAAAAGATATGACCAGCACTCAACTATCAAGATACAAATTTTTAGATATAAATAAAAAACTATGGGATGCACATATAAGTACCCCACAGTATGGTGATCAAAAATAAAGGGATGGAGGAGCATGGTTACACATGTGTCCTAGGCACCGTGTGGACATTGGGATTCCTAAATTGACAGGATGTTCACAGATTATCTTTTTAAAAAACTCAGTTTTTAGCCTGGGATGGTGAGGCCTTGAATCCATCAATGTTCAGCATCCCTAATGTGAAGGAGACCCCCATCACACCTTAGGTGCAATGGGAAGGGCCCCCTTTCCCTTCCTGTGCTGCTTGTCCAGCACGTACTTGATGACATTCTGTGTATGGAAATGAATAGAGTCATATTTGTCCTTAGGTACATTATTGTCCTTTTTTAGATTTTTTGTTTTTGGGTTTCAACTTCAACCAATTTTTCAACTTTAGGTGCTTCTGCAGTGTTCCTTTGGAGGTCAATACAAAATCAGAAGAGGTTGGTTCAAGATATCTAGTTTTATTTAGTGAGTAGTAATTTTGTGTGGGTGAACCCAATTAAAACACCTGGTCCACATACGGTGAGCCCAATTTGATTGGTGAGAAAATTCCTGAGCTGCTTTGGCTGAAATTGACTCTATGTCAGCTTCAGTCTGGGAGGGCGGGATCACAGATTCCGCCAAAACTGCTGCCTTGGCCGTTGCTCTACAAGCATTTTTGGTCTCCTTGCGCTCTTGAGAAGACACAGGTTTAACCTGTATATAATACCCCTGCGCACCCCATGGGAAGGTGGCATAGGTGTCAATGTCAGGTTTGTAATGGGAGTCGGCGCTTCCCATTTCATCTGGGAGAATTTCATGATGAATGATGCCCTCTCTGGAAGGGCAGGTGTGTGCTTTATGGTCAAATGCATAACAATAGGAGCAGATAGGGGGTGTGCTATCCACCATAATGTAGAACGGTTGGGAGTCCTGCCCATCAATAATGATAACTGTGGTATGTGAAATTTGAGTCAAGTCTTCTGTGATGACTGTGGATGGGGTGATCACTGCAATTGCTTTGCCCATGCTAAGCTCCAGCATAATTGTGAACCACTGCATTACAAAAGAGTGTATTTTCCCGTAACTTTTTAGTCCATTTGAGAGATAGCGTTCTAGTCCTGAACGTTTCACCATTGTGGAGAAATTCAAAAGTGACAGATATTTGGTTAGATTTGGTCCAACATGTGAACTTTGTTTCAAGCGCCCATTGACCATCTGGGAGATCAATCACCACGCGCACCTGTGAAGCTTCTTCTGCTGCTTGTGCAGTTTCAAACCTGAGGTCCAACCAACCCTGGGTCATAGAATGAGGTGCGACATACATGATGGCTGGGAAGTGTTTGTGCACATCACCACAGAACTCCTCCTAAAGTGCCAAGAATTTAATATCCAGAAAAACTCTAACCTCATGCTCCACTGATGACAGGGGGATAGGAGTGTGGATTTTTGATGTACTGGTTGCATTTTGCTTGCCAAGCTAAAATCTTTGGCAAGATACTAACCGCTGTTTTTTAAATTTGTCTTTGACACCAGTGTCGCTGGGGCGCTTTCTAACTTTGGATGGGGTGAAAACTGACCCTGTACCCTTCACTACGCTTGCTCAACCTTTAACTGACATTGGGTGCAGATTCATCTCCTCACGTTGATTATTAACTTACCAGCCTTGAATTGATTTGGTTATAATTAATGATTGCAACGAGAAAATGAAGTTTTGTGCAGTGAAGTATTGGTTATTAAGTAGTGTGTTAGCTCTTGGACAACATTGGAGGTAAAGTTAAAATCAGCTTAAGAGCATTACTCTGTGGTACCCATGCTTTGTGAAAATGGAACAAACAAAAATAACTTGGTGGCCTAGCAGTAATGGCAGAATTTGATATGGCCTTAACCCACTTTGTGAGAAGGTTAATGGCTAGGATGATGTAGCGGTGACAATGGAGGCCCACGGATAAGGGCTTATGACATCCACACTAAGTGATAAATGGCGTAGAGGGGACAACAACTTCATACTGATAGTGGGGTTTGGACAATCTTGGGTCTTGCACAATAAGCAGGCTCTAGAAACTCCTGAATAGTTTCAAGCATGCAATCCCAGTAGCATTGTTCCTTAGCTAAGCGCAGGTTTTCTTGACTTCCCGTTATCCCACATGGGAGTGTCCTTCAGGGCTTATTTCAATTTGCAAGGAGGGTCATATTTATACCAGTCTTTTTCTGTCAAGATGTTTGTATAACATGATAATTGAATCTGAGTGTTCTGGTCCATCATCTATAACGTCTTCACTGTTATGGGGGTTCCAATACCAATCATTGTTGCAGACAATTAAATCATATATGCGGTATTCCTCAGGCAACAATAGTGTGAGGGTCAGCATCCTGGATTACGAATCCGCATTTTGGTGAGTCATGGTACCTGATGTATGATGGAAAATTTGTAGCCGTAAAGCTAGAGGGCCCACATGGCTAATTGGATTTTGATCTTTCATCTGTTGAAACCACCTTAAGGAGTGTGATCGGTGACAATAGTGAAATGGTCACATATAGGTATAGTTGGAAGTTTTTGACCACGAGTAATAAAGCTAAACATCTTAGCTTAGTGATGCTTTAGTTCTTTCAACTTTCATTAGAGTTTTGCTGAAATAGATCACAAGTTGATTTATTTGTTGTCTATCTAGTTGGTTCAAAATTTTACTTATGGCCATTTCACTGGCATTGGTAAATATCACAAAGGGTGGTCAAAGCTCAGATAAATCAAGCCAGGCTGAGATTTTTAGTGCAGTCCTAAGTAGATTAAGGCCTGGTCATGTTCTGGCTTCCATTTAAATAGAACGTTCTTGTGTAGAAGATACACCAAGGGCTCGGCCAGGTCAGCAAATCGTGATATAAATTGCTTGTATTATCCTACCATGCCTAGGAACACTTGTATGTTTCAAAGACTTTTGGGGAAGTGTCAGCTCTAGTATGGTTAACTTTTCCATTAAAAGCTATATTCCTTGTTTAGTGACCTTATGCACTAAAACATTTTATTTCTAGTTAGAAGAACAAGCATTTGGTAGGTTTGAAAGTCAAAGATGCTTCCTGAAGATTATCAAAAAATTGGCAGAGGTACTCTAGGTGACTGCTGAAGGTCTTAATATAAATGGTAATATTGCCAAGGTATACTAGGACGCAAGATATTTTCAAACCACTTAGGAGTCCATCCATAGATTGCTGGAAGGTTGCAGGGGCGTTACGTAGCTCCTGCAGCATTTGAAGTAGTTCAAACAGCCCTTCATTTTTGTTAAAAAACATCTGGCTTTACCCTAAAAAGCTAGCTCATTCTGCCGGTGCCCGGTGGTAAAATCCATTGCAAAAAATATTTTGCTCCAGCTAGGGACTGAATTGAGTTATTGATTCAAGATAGGAGGTAGCTATCATTTTGCATTACTGCATTAAGCTTACAATAATCCATGATGAAATGATGGCTCTAATCCATTTCTTAAGAAGTAGAAGTAGAGACGACCAAAGACTTCTTGAGGTTATCAATAACCCTAGAAGTTAACGAAGCCTTTAGTTCAGTGATGACCTGGGACTCTTCTACCTTGCTTTTCTGGTAGGGGTGCAAGCATATTGGTAAAGCTTCCCCTGTCTCTATATCATGCACAACCTCATTCATCTTGCCAAAATTATACATGAATGTGGACAAATGTCATGAAAGGGTTCGCATCAATATTCCACGGGGAAATTTGGAAGTAAGAGCCTCTTAGCTGACCTTAATAGGGACCAGCCTGCCAAAGCCAATCCAAAACCCATCCGCCAAATTTCGTCATTGCCATGCATCCTTGGATCACTGTCCACATGCTCAGGAGAGCACCGAGATCCACGCCAATGTCACGCCATGCTCGCCAGTGGAGCACATGTCTTTGATCCAATTATATTGTTTAAATTAAAATATTCTTTCTTATGAAAGCAATTCTTTATTTAATTTTGGGGATTTTGTAGAAGATCAACAAGCCATTCAGACCAACCTTATATTTGGATCCAGTACTAAATGATCTGAAGCAATGTACAGATCAGGTGCAACCCGATCTGTTACATCACCCCCCTGTGAAACCTGAAACTATTGGTCCATCCCTGGGCACTGCACGCCATCTTCTCCCATCTGCCACGCTGCCTCCTCCTCTAGATAACCTTTCCACTTTACTCACACTCACAGCTGGCCCTTTGCCCATCTTCCAAGTTCCAGATCTGGTTCTTTTCATTGATCCGCCTGTCACTTCTGGTGGTCCAATGCCTGCTCCAAACTTCCCCTTAGCTTTCCCTCAATATCCGCCAGGGCATGCGCCATCTCATCCACCCCCAGGAACGCTTCATCCATGGCTCCTCTGAATGCTCTTTGTGGATCCGCCTGTTGCTTCTGCTAGGCCACCGCCCAATCCAAACTTCCCCATAGATTTTCCTCAATATCCACCATAGCACATGCCATCTCATCCGCCCCCTGGTACACTCCATCCACAGCTCCTTCAGACGCTCTTCGTGGATCCACCTGTTGCTTCTGCTGGGCCACTGCCTGCTCCAAACTTCCCCAGAGATTTCCCTCAATATCCACCATGGCACACACCATCTCATCCGCCCCCTGGTACACTCCATCCACAGCTCCCTCGGACACTCTTCATGGATCCCCCTGTTGCTTCTGATGGGCCACTGCCTGCACTATACTTCTCCGTTGATTTTCCTCAATATCCGCCATGGCATGCACCATTTTGTCAACCCCCCAGTACAGTTCATCCACAGCTCTTCCAGACACTTGAGCCAACCACACCTGACACTTAACTCATGACACTTCTTTCAAACCACAGTAGAACCATTCCTCCACTTTTAGAACCTCCACCTCATTCAAAGCATACCAAGACCATTCCTCCCCTTTCAGAGCCTCCATCTCCTCTCAAGGCCACTTCAAGATCTACCAAGGAAATTTTGAGTTGAGTTTAATGTCACAAACAGATTTGCACCAATATTCCACGGGGAAATTGGGAAGTAAGAGCCTCATACCTGACCTTACTAGGAACCAGCCTGCCAAAGCCAATCCTGCAAACCCATCTGCCAAGTTTTGTTATTGCCACGCACCCATGAATCACTGTCCACACACTGCAGGAGAGTACTGAGTTCCACATCAACGCCACACCAAGCTCACCAGTGGAGCACATGTCTTCAATCTGATTATATTATTTAAAATAACTTACTCTTTTCTTATGCAAGCAAATCTTTATTTAATTTTTAGGGATTTTATAGAAGACTCAATTGGCCATTCAGGACAACCTATCCCAAAATAAATAGTACTTTACTAATATTGAATAAGCTTCCTCCTACGCCAAGCTCTCCTGAACTGGACAGCACATCTCGGGAGAAGATTCCATATCCCACTAAATCATCATCCACGCCACTTGTAAGTCTGATCATATTAACCTGGATGCATTTTGGCTTCAGACAGTCGAATTTTCCTTGCTCCAATTCCCTCAAATTTGGGTTCCTTCCTATGAATTTAATATTTGGATCCAGTACTGACTGATTCGAAGCAATGTATGGATCAGGTGCAACCCAATCCGTTACAACAATAGGCAGAATATTCCTCCAAGAGACCATCAACCTTCCTCCTTTATTCAAAGTTAAGGTCTTACCTATGGAGGCTGTAACTAGAGCTACAGTGGGAGGCTCTTCTAAACCTAAGTCACAGAGGCTCCTAAAACACATAGACACAACTGATATTGTTGACTTGTTCTAAATGTAGTTAGGAGATTAAAGTATTTGGAACAATGGTATGGGTCTTTGGAGTCAATTTACCACCTACAGAAACTAAGCCATCATATTCAGGGTGAGGATATCTATGCAGTTTAAGAACTCTTTTGCTGGCAGATTTTCAGCCCTACATATTTCCAAAAGGCTCCCAGGAGGTATTGACATGAATCTTGGTGTCCACTAAAATCTGTGACCCTGGGGTATATGCCTTGGGCTCTGGCGAATATACAGGCATCCCTTAAGTCACATCCACTTTTTAAGGGGTAATTCACATAAAAACCTCAAACGTGATAGTCAAGTCAATAAATCTGGTTTTTTTTCCAATAATCAGGTCCAAGCCTTTACGCGCTCCATGCCATCCTTGGCAGTCTTAAACACAAAATGAAATGTGGGTACTAAGCAAGGATAGATTTTCTTCTGCATAATGAATAATTTTATATTATCAGAGACATTGAGTGCACAGTAATAACTCATAGCTAGGTTTATCCAGAGCTATGGCTCAAGCATTAAGTTAGATTTTAAAAAATTAAAAGAGGAAGTACAAAATATTCTCATATAGATCAGGTGTATTGAGGCCCGGTGGTGCATATTAGATGTAATTGGGCAGATTAAGTGTGATCTAAATCTTCTTCATAAATTTAGATTAGATCGAATTTACTGAAGAACCGCTATCTATTATAACATGTACTATAAAGTTAATGAGCCTTAACCATGACATGAGTTACCAGACTATAAAATTGTGGATGTCAGACATTTACCTTTGCAGCTCAAAAATAAGAATATTTTAGATCAAGTCCCACCAAAAAATGGAAATGTCAGTCATTTGCAATTCCCCTATGCCATTATGAGCCAATTCAATGGAAATGTTGATGAGAACGGCCAAAAGACCCTGGCTGATTCTTGATGGAACCCCATAAATGGGGTAACACCAGTTTGAAGCCTGCATGGTCACATTTAATAAAATCAAATGATTGGATTTCATTGATTGCACAACAGACTCCGGGGAAACCAGCAGAAGGTACTCCCCCAACCAGCACTGATCTTTCACCATGCCTGCGCGGGGGCCAATCCCTTTTATAGGCATGGTGGCAGGCCCCAGAGGTGAGAAATATTTATTGAGTGGTGATTGGTTAGGGTACATCAAAACCCTGCCACATGGGTATATTCTGCCCCAAAACCCCAACGTCCATTTCCCAAAAATTATCTAACTTTCCCCCACAATCTGATAGGATTGAAACCCATATTACCTAAATTGGAAAGCATCACAGCTATTCTAAACCTATCCCCAAATCCCTCCGACCTTCAAAAATAATATAAATACTAGTTGTCAGAATTCAGAAAGGGTGAATTTCTCATTTTTACCCCCGCACTCTTATTAAAATCTATAAAACACAATTTTTATACCTATCTATCTATTATTTTAGTAAATCCTTTGTGGGATCCAGCGGTGTAGCACCAAACGAGCATACCTGAGCTGGATTCCTAAAGGGGAGATAGGTTGAGAAACATTGGTCACTCATCATAAGAATTGTTGAATTTTTGGTATATTGAGAGTGACTGATTCTTCTTATAAGGTATGATGGAGTTTTGAACGTCTATTATATGAAGACAACAGACCAGACGGTGACTATAAATTAAGATATAACTCCTTGGTAATTCTACTGGAAGTTGTATTATCCTGTCATTACTTAGATGATGGCACGCTGCCTGATCTTCCTGATCCTAAGTAAATCCTCGATGTAACACAACGTAAAGTATTATTATGAAAGCTTAAAAATTAAATTATAGAACTGTAGAAATATTTGTTGTTTTTTTATTAGTAATAACTTGGGATAATTTATAGGGTTCGATGTTCACCACATCTTACCCATGACACCTCAATTTCAAGGCACTTGGCCAGAGAAAGTAACAAGTTCATTTGAGGGTCTACAATCCATTCAACTTGAAACATCCCAATCATCTCAGAGTCAGTCTCAAACTCAGAAATATATTCAAGATAGCATTTCTGACGCATCTGTAAATAGCTAAACTGATACTCATCTCAAGCAATTGGCAGCACATACCAAGGTGATTTGTACCACTAATTAGTAATTAATTTGATTGAAAACTCAATCAACATTAAAAACTAATTTTGACATAGATCAATAAAGCCCATGGGCCCAGGTTATTTAGTTGGCTATTATTATAGTCCAACCAAACCAACAAAGCCCCCGTGCCCATGTTATCATAGTCAAATATTATTAAGTGGAATTGCTAGGCCACAAATCCCAAGTTCAGATATACTTAGGATTTTTGATTTATAATTACCAGTGATTTATATCCAGTCAACCATTCAACAAGAATAATAAGGATTAAGATTTTATTATTGGCATTGTTCATAACATGTTCCAGTTCTCCAATGGTGACCTCTGTGGGGCTTTCAGGCTTAAAGAGAGGCATGATGGGGGGAATGTCATCAAGAAGAGCTTCTGTCTTCATGATGACCTCTTTTTTCCTGAAAGTTCGCATTCTTCCTCTTCCACCCAACTTTTATATAATTTCTCTTTGGTGTGACAGCAGCCTTTACAGTAGTAGCAAGTGGGCACGCCTTTATCGTCATCCTTCAGCACATGCACTCTAGGTCTAGGTGGGAATTAAACCGTGGAATGGTACTTGTTCTGAATGTCTGTAGGGATCTCGTTGAGTGCTTCTTTGATGTTACAAATGCTAGTGAAGGTTTTCTTAAGTCCTATCATGTAATGCTGGACATTGGGTCAAGATTCAAGCATGCAAATGATGTAATGATAGCGCCATCTAGAGAGAATCAAGTAGTAGTAACTTGCAGTTGCTCGCTAGCATTAAAGCAACGTGAAAATTCAGAAGAGTTTTTTCTTTTGTTAAGGCGAATAGCCAATAAGGCTTGTTTCTAACTAGTGAGGGTCTGATCAGTCACAAACTCTGTATGGTAGTGGTCTTGACATGGGCCCAGGTCTGGCATTCATGAAGGTGAGGGGTCATAATCTCATGAGCATTCCCACGAAAATAGGAATGAATTTGCTCGACCTTTTGGCCATTGGTGGCCTCTTCCATAGCGCTCTCAAAAGTGTTTAAAAATGACGCAAAACTTATTGTTCTGGAACAAATAGTTCCTTGAAGCTACCTATAAAAGATGATCTGACTGATGCAGAGATAGCATGGACTTCAGTTTTGATAATCTGAATAGGCTCAGTAGACACCAACTCAGCATATTTTTGGTGATACTGCTGGTACAATATGTCTTTGCATCTTCTCAAATCATCCTGCAATCTCCCAGCATTGATTAAGTGCGCTAGCATCAGCCTTCTGTCTAATTTGGGTTTTTAAGTTTAGTATTTGGACTGACAAAAACTAACATAAGAGCCTCCAAATTTGTAAATTTCTTTTTATCTTGTTGAAACATTTGTCAGTAAATACTACAAACCCTCATACATTTTCCATCTTGAGGTCAAGTACTCCTAGGATGATGGAAGAGCCAACTTGGCTTCCATCAGGGTAAACTCTACATCTTCAAGAAATTCTTTCAATTTAATGATGGTCCTCCAATTTTTAAGCATCTTGCCATGCATGGGGTCTTTGGAGCCCTCAGCTGGGTGAAGTGGTGACCAGGGGGGCTAGTGGAACCAGGGAGCCCTCTGGAGCCTGGTCATCCCTCAGCCTCCTCAGGACCTCTTGGACCTTTGGGGCCATTGGGGCCTTCAGGCCCACATAAACCTTCAATGATGTTGTCATTTTGGCGCTAAAACTTATTGAGCAGTGCTTCTACATGTCTCAATTGTTACATCAAGATGGAACCCAAATTTTGGGTTTGGGTGGCAGCTTTCAAAGCTGCATAGTGGTGTATTTGTATACCTTAGAGACCACACCCTGTAGTCACTGATTAAGGTGGGCATCTATATATTCAGAGATCCCAAAGTCCAACAGGGCGATCTGAACTTGGGCATCATTGATGAGGAGACAGTTGTCCTGGATAGCTTCCTGATTATCACAGACATAAGTAGAGGCAGTTTTGAAAAATTCGACCAGGTTGGAGTTAAGGCCATGTACTAATCCAAGCTGGCGTATTATCTCTTGAGGATTTAATCTCATTAATTGGAGGAGATGGTGGAAATATGGATGTATAAACTGCCACAGGTAGGATTCTCCTTCGCCAGCCAACTCATTGCTAGCTAAGGCAGCTGAGCTATAAAGTATTTGTGTATATGAGGGTCAGCAGAAGCTCATAAATGACTAGACCATGTCTCAGTGGAATAGATCCCATTGAGAAGCAGCTAGATAATATCAGCTAGGTTGTTGGTTTGGAGATAAGACTGACTGGGGTTTGGCATGAAAAGATTGAACTCAAAGGTAGCCCAGAAAGCTAGGATCTCAGGTTGTATTGGTCATACCTCTAATTGTGAATTATTTACCCAATGAGTAATTCTCCTCTCCCAATTGGTGTAGGGGATATTTTATTAGCGTTATCACCATGTTTCATAATTTTTCACTGGTAACAGCTCAGGTGCCCCTCTAGCGAGCACCAGGTTTCAGGTTTTCACTAAGGAAAAACAAAATAAAAAATACAGGTTTCCAGAGTAGTAGGAGTGGAAGTTGTGATTTGTCTTTGGGATGGTTTGACTAATCAGAATGGCTGGAGAGAGGCAATGGCGTAGCACTTTTGCTTCTTCAGGGTCTGGTATATATGCACTGTTCTGATTACAATATAACTTATCATAACTATTTAAAGAGGTAAAATTAAAAAAACTTTTCTTTCTCGTTGCAAACACTTTTGCAACCCATTCAATTCAAGACTAAATCTAGTTTGATAATCTCATAGAGGGGATTAGTCTGCGCCCATGTCTGGGAGCAGTTGGGCAAGCAAGGCAAGAGGAGCAGGCGGAAGGCCCGCGGCCTCTAACGTTTGAAAACGCCCCGGAGAATCTGGCGGAATAGAAAAAACTAAAAAAACTGGCGGTCACAATTTCCCCAGAGATACTCACGTGGCAAGCACGATGCAACCAGTACATCAATACGCCACATTCCCAGCCACTTTCATTGGTGGAATTCGGAGTCCGTGTGTATCTGGACATCCAAAAAATGGCCCTATGGGAAAAATTTTGTGAAGATGTACACAAAATTTTCCCGACTGCGGTGTACGTTGCACCTCACTCCATGTCACGCAGTTGGCTGGACCTAGGTTTTGAAAGCAAAATAGCAGCAGACGAGGCTGCAGCGGTGCGCATAGTAGTCGACCTCCCCGAAGGGCAATGGGTCATCAAAACTAAATGCACCAGATGGACAAAATCAAACCAAATTTTCCTCACGTTTGACTTTTTGCCTACTACGGTAAAATGTGACATTTTGGAGCAACACCTGAAAGATGGTCTCGCCATATATGGCGAAATACAATCTTTTGAAATGCAATGTTTCACGCTGATGCCACACCTGTGCACCGGCAAAACCATCGCAGTTCTGACCCCAACTGAGGAGATCGCGAAGGACCTAACCCAGATCCCGCACTCCACCTTTATTGATATTGCAGGGCACACCACCCACCCATTCTGGGTAACCGTGGACAGCGCGCCCCCCATTTGCACCCACTGTGATGCGTTCAGCCATAAGGCACACGCGTGCCCCATTAAAGAGGGCGTTACATTCCAAGAGCACCCCTCGGCAGCCATGGCCAGCGGAGAGGCGCACTACAAACCAACCACAAGCACCAAAGAGGCTTTCCCGTGGGGAGCACAAGGCTGCTACCTATTGGTAAAGCCCATCTCCCCGCAGGAGCAGAAGAAGGCCAAGCAGGCCCATAGGACTGCAGCCAAGGAAGCGGCCAAGGTCACCACCACCATCCCACACTCACAACGCCAGGAGGACATGGAGACCTTCACAGCGGAAGCAACTCGGGAATCCATCACCCAATCAGATTGGGAGGCCCAAGCCAAACGGTCCACTCAATCCAAGGATCCAATGGGAGATTTGATCTCACCCAATCACTGCACCCAAGCCCCAGTTGAAACTGACTTGGGACCTATCCCAACCAAAAAAAATTTTTTGCCTCACTCGACGGTGCACCAAACTTATCCGCACCGCAAAAAATTCGTCCGACGTCGGGAAAACAAAAGCGAAGGCCAAAGCCAACGCGACTCTTTCCACAAAAATTAACAAAAACCCCGATAGCATTGCTGCTAATACCCGCACTGCTGTGAAAGCCCATGGGGACCTGGAAGAGGCTGGTGGGCCAGGGGGCCCACCCCTCACACCTAAGGTGCGATGGGGAAACCTTCACTCTAGGGATGCTGAATATTGCCAGACTCAAGGCCTCCCCGTCCCAGGCTAGGAAACTGAGTTTTTTACAAAATAATTTACCTGTGGATATCCTGGCCATCCAGGAAACCCACTGTCCATGAGGTTCCAAGGATGCTTGGAAAACAATGCTCCTACCATCCCTATCCTTTTGGTCAAAGCACTGTGGGGTGCTAATTCAGAAAAACAATTTTTTCAAATTTACATCTTCAGAAACATTCCTAAATGACCGAGTGCTCGTTGTCACCTTCTCATGGGCCAATGTTGCACACACAATTGTCAACAATTACGCCCCAAATGGTGCACAAGAGCGTCAGGAATTTTTCTCATCGGTCAAATCCCTCTCACTACCCCCGATTCTTTCCTAATTGGTGACATGAACTGTTGGCTAACCTCACCAACGGACCGGTGGCCGCCCTCACCCCACGCCCCACAGGGTCACGTAGAACTACGCATTCTAAAAGCCACCCTTGGGTTAATGGATGCACTGCTGTGACATGCCCCACTGCTCGAAAACATGACGCGTCCCCACATCCACAATGGCCAATTAAGGTCCATGATCCACATTGACCTTATTCTAGCACCGGCGAAATTCCAACCCCACATCTCCCACTTCAAAACAACGAAAATGGAATTCTCCAACCACCGACTGGTCTTGATAACATACCACTTACCCGTCACAGTTGCAAAGGCTCCACATTGGTGCAAAATCCGCCCCCAGAGCTAGCGTCGCCAGGATTTTCCACATGGGTGGAAGAGGCAACTTTGGCAAAATCGTTTGTTGCACCGTTTTGCGCGGACCCCATTTCCACATGGGCAACTTTCAAAAAAGACACCATCCGCCACTATCGCCATCTCTCATCCAGATGCTCACAAGCCACATCGGCGGTTATATCGCGCGCGCTGGCGGAATTGGCCCACTTGGAGTCCAACATTCCAGCCTCAGGATATAGCCCTGCATGGGGCCAGAAGTGGGCGGAGGCAGCAGCCCACCTCAACGCACTTGAAAGGCAACACAAACATCAGGTTTGTGTCCAATACAGGGCCACATGCATCACTAAAGGCAACAAGTGCACCGCATACTTCTTCAAAAAATTTTGCACCACGCCAGAGCATGGCCTGCACACAGGTGTGAAGATCGGATAATTCTATCATGGACACACTGGCTGAAGTGGCAATCGAAATGCAAAGATATTACTCCGAGTTATACCGAGCCGAACCAATTCAGCTGGCCAAAATGGCAGAATTTCTTGACAGAGCTCATATCCGCACCATTTTCCGATACCCGGAAATAATGAATTTAATTACTCTAAATGAATTATGGACTACCATTCGTGGCGCGCCAAACCGAAAATACCCAGGCCCAGATGGCATTCCATATGAGTTCTATAAAAAATATTTTAAATACATATCCCCATTGCTGCTAGCCTCACTCAACCAAAGCCTGTTGGAAACGCGCCTCCTACCAGGAGGACATGAGGCTTTTACAGTCACACTCTTCAAGAGAGGAAATAGGCTAGACTTAGCCAACTGGCGCCCCATTTCTCTAACAAACACAGACACCAAAATTTTAACAAAAATCATGGCTAACCGTTTAGGGACTGTAGCATCTGCCACCATCTCTCCAGAACAATTTGGTTTCATCCCCAGAAGGTCAATTTGGGATAACGTGCACTCTGTGGCTAATGTGTGTCAGTCCACAGCCTCTGGGGCACTTGTATTCTTGGACCAACAAAAGGCCTATGATAGAGTAAACTGGGAATACCTTAGGGCCTGCCTCCAACAATCTCGCCTACCTCCCCGCTTCATTAACTGGGTGATGCTGCTCACAGAATCTGCAACAATGGCTGTGCGCGGCCCAGGTTTCCTAACAGATGTAGTCCATCCTCAAAGGGGCCTGCAACAAGGGGACCCCTGAGCCCACTCTTATACAACTTCAGCCTTGACCCACTACTGCGAAATGTGAATGCCCAACTCACTGGGGTCCATGTGCCAGGCCAAACCCCAGTCAAGATGATGGCATTTGCAGATGATTGCGTGGTGGGGGTGTCTAATAATAAAGATGCACGCGCGCTTGAAGCCCTCATCCAGGAATATTCCTGGGTAAGCAACGCGGCACTAAACGCCTCCAAAACCAAAATCATCCTCCTTGGTCGGTTTCAGAACTGCTGGGCCCCAGCAAGTAGTTCTCAACCCAGCCCAGCTGCTCGCCCAAGTCCACGCCTTACTAACTTAAAACACATCGCTCCACTGGTGCTCCCCTTTGTGCCGCGACCTACCATAGGACCGGTACGCCATCTGGGCGTGTGGTTGGAGGCAGGAGGATACGCGTCAGCAGTAATGGAGGGCCATATACTGGACAACGTGACGAAGCGAATCGCCTCTCTCAGAGCCCACCCTACTACCCTCACTGGCAGGGTTGTTCTTGCCAACTCTATGCTCCTATCCAAAGTCTGGTTTGGAGCCCACGCCATCCCCTTCTCCCCAAGCTTCTTCAAATCCCTGTATGCTTTGCTACAAGGTTGGCTTTGGTCAGGCCGCCCTCCACCAGTACGGCTAGAGGTCATGTTTGGCCCTCATCATCATGGTGGCATGGGCCTACTTGACTTCAAAGCCCATGCCGCCAAGATCCTAGGCACCTGGATTGCGGCCGTCACTGCTCCTACACTCCCATCCCAACACTGGTCCCATGCGGCCCGCTCCAACTTCTCCCGAGCCTTGGGCCTCAACAATCCATCAAACCTCCACTCCCTGATTAAATACCTCGCATCACACACATCAGCCACAGGTCCTCACGGGACCAAAACCCACTACAAACGAATCCTACTTTCCATGCGAAGCGCAGAGTGGAGAATTCGTATTAGTGGACATACAACCCAAAGAGGCCGCCCCTCTCCTCAGTTCACACAAGAGGTACAGGGGCTACCCATCCATGATGGCGTGATCCCCACTGACCCCAAGTCCTATCCAGGGTGGACTACCTGGACATGATGGACATCCCTTATTCCACTGAGACCCAAAAGACTATCTGGAAATACGCACACCATCCTCTGTTGCAGCCTCAAGTCCGTTCCCATGTGTGGCGCTGCCTGAGGCGGGTGTATCGTACAGCTGAGCGCTCTAATGCTTTACACTCATCCTGTGTCGTGTGTGGCCAGTATGGAACGCTGTTTCACCGCTTAGAGAAGTGCCCCACCTCTAAAGTAATATGGCGCGAAGTCCAACGTCTGCTAGGCCAGGATCAAACACATCCCTTCAGTCTGTCAAGAGATATGTTTGCTTCATCAATGGCCTCCCCCTCCCACCCTCCCTTCATGCTCTGGTGGTTGCAATCGCCATGTGGACTATCCACACGATTGTCTTGGATGCCATCGCCGGATCCATCCCCACCCTCCCTGAAGCTGTTCACAGATTCTGGTCTCATTTGGTGGATCACTTTCAAGCGTGGATGTTTGGATATCTCCCACCACGTCGCCGGCAGCTGGTCTCCTCCTGGTTCCCAGTCTGGTTCATCAAATCAGACCCCTTCCTCCACACACGTGCTCAATAGTGGCTACGCCCCCTACACACGTTCCCTCCCCTTCCCATAAGTGGCGTTCCCGCTGGCAACAAGAGATAGCATCGCTTCTCTGGGGTGCCTCACCTGGTACTGAGTTTTGTCTCGTCTGAGTCATATTTGGAAGTGTCCGTCCCATGGTCGGCCTTCCCCGCAATAGATTTAAAATTTAAAGAGGTAAAATAAAAATTAAGTTCATTAGGGAAATAGCCAATAATCTTTATATATTGGGGCTTTAGTACTTATAGGGTGAATAGAAATTTGTGGCGTATGGGGCGCTCAAGTTCTCTTTGCTAATGATCATATGTCATGGTTAAATGACATGATAGTGGGAACCAACCCCAAGGATAAGGCTGGGCGACAGGAGGCCCAGAAGGTGAAGCTTCAGGCCCTCCCTGACCTTAAGCACACATTAGAACAACGTTGGGTACAAGCCAAATATTCCCAGGTTAGTATTAGTGAGGTGCAGAACGCCCAGCCCCTTGCATCGGCCTAGGCGTTAAAATGAATGTTTTATTCAATTAATGATGTTGGTTTGATTTGTTTGATTGAGGAATGGGGGTTCAAAACCCATTTCATTTACAAAACTACGCGTTTGGGTCAGATACAACTTCAATTGATTACTTGAGTGAAGTCAGTTTGGTGTATTCTACCAGTTTGGATGGTAGTGTTTGCCTATTGGTGAATCGGTGCTTGAGACCGCTTTGGCAGACCCTGAATTACTCCTGAAAAAGTTTAAATTTGATTTCTGTGACCAACACTTATTGTTAATCAACTTTCCGAATAAACTTTCCCCATTTTCTCATTTTCTATTATGTTATTTTGGACGATCCTGTGCACGGACCCTTCATGGAGGTCTCATTCTATGTTAACCATACATTTTGAATACAACTTAGTTTATCCCCTTGTGCACCGTTGGGTCGCCCAGGTTCCCTCCAACCTGGGGCGCTTAACCCTTCTTCTCTTGTGCACCGCGTCGCTTTTGGTGGGTTAATTTTTATTAAGATTGAACTTTTCTACTTAAGGTATTATTGTTCCAGCACCCTATGCTGGGCTTAAGTACTTTTTGTACTCAAGTCTTGAACCCTGTCGTTGGCCTGGTGCACCAAGCACTACCACGCTGGGAACAGGAGAGTTATAGACACTCTCCTTACATGTTCCTTCTCATCCAATAAAAGGGTTGGGCTGCAGCCACTTCCTTTTATTTGCTTCAGGATTGTTGGTCTTCCATTGTGTGAGGGCATCTGGATGACATCCTCTGATGTCAATACTTAGTCTCTTTTTGTGATGGTGTTGGGATTTTTGCCCATATTCCCAGCCTGCTAGATTACCAGGTATTGCTAGGGGATAATTCCCTAAGGCGAAGTGAATTGGAAATTGGTTAGCCCGAGTTTTGGAATAACTACGTTTGGAGGGTTTTGGGATATTCGCCTGGTCATATCCAACAAAGATCGATCTGAACAAATACTTAAGATCTCAATGGGCAGAGTTGCCGATGAAATAGGGGCATCTGATAGCGATTAACTATCAGCTGTATCAATTGGGATTGGTCAAGTTTCATCACCAACTGATTGGTAATGAATAGTAAGTTGTGAGGCGAGTGATGCCATTGCAACTAGCAAATTAATCAGTAGGTGCATGACCTGCCTTAATGGGTAATAAGTCCCATTACCTAAGCAGGTCGCTAGCCAAATATGGTTGGTTCTTTTGGATTGAGAGGAAAACGTTAGGGACACGTTTTCTGACTCTTTCCATTTAGGTCTTAAGGATGTCCAACGATGGAATCCTAGCCAGGGTGAGGAAGACCATCACTGACAAGACGAGGATGGGTGATATAATGGCAACAGCTACCATTTCATCAAAGAGGTGTCAATTGAGGGTTAAACGACCGAATCCCCGCTATAAATTCCTTAGGATTCACTATAATAAAAAAAGATAATACAACAGAGAATTAGAGCATATTACAGATATATAGTTATAAGCTGTTTCATCCGGTATATAGTTTAAGAAGTAAACTATCATCAGCTTTCCATTGTGCCATTCTTCTCAAGGATATTATTGCTGTGTGCAATAATTGGAAGACTCTTAGAGGATAAAAAGTAAAGATCTGAGCTGGGATCTATAGAAGAAGGAGACACAATCAGGGATTGCTGCCAACTGTGTGTTAAACTGAAGAGACTGTCACCAGGGAATCTCAGTGAAGATTGGGTTGGACAGAATAAGGGAACGAATCCTTACTATCATGACATCACAAGCATTTAATTGGGAATACTGGTTGAGCGTTGGGCTGAGATATAGGTTTTTGTACTCAACTATGGATAATAGTCATTATACTATTAACGATCAATGTCTATTATATTATACAACATGATGAAGTGCACAAGGAAACTAAACTTATGCAGTAAAAAGACTACTAGGATTATTTGTTAATAATAACCCAACTAAGTAAATTTTTACAAGTTGGTGCTTACTACAGGGGTGTAGTTGAGTTGAAGAACTTAGAACATGATGTCCTATGAAGATGTTTCCAATTTTGGAAATAAGTTAACTGAAGGAAGTAACAAAGATAGAGCGTGAAGTGGATCATGTTCGTTGGCATTCACCCAGCTCAGAAGTGAAGCTCTGAGTGTAGCAAACAGAAGATACTCAAGTTCAGGGAAAAGGACTTGCAGCCTAGATATGGAACTATCTAGTGCTACAAGGAAACCAGCTCCACCGGACATCTACTTGAGATGAAGAGTATCAGCAGGGCCAACTTGGGTTGAAATTGGGCCCACTGGAAATAGTCCCAAGGAACATCAGATCAACTCAGGTTTAAATTGGGTTCACTTTAAATAGTCCTGAGGATTGAGTGTTTAAATGAGGCCTTGGATGAAATAGGAAGCAATCAATCCAGAGAATTGGATTTCCATACCAATGAAGATATGAAGAAAAAACAGGAAATGATCGATCCAAAATAGTGAGGAAATCATTTTGATATAATAACACTCAACCAATGATCAGAAGTTACTAGAGACGAGTTCATCAATTCAGGAGAAATTGGATGAAGCTAACGAGGCCAGAACGACCTGTGTAAGTAAAGATGGCAATGAATGCCAAAAATCGTTTTCAGGAGAAAAATGATCTGGGAAATCAGACGGAACTGTTGGTTAATGAGATAAGAGGATCCAAAACTTCAATTGATGAAATAAGAAATGAACTTAGGACCTGTTGGACGAATAACCAGTCAGGATTTAGGCCCAATATTTAATAGAATTGCCAAAAGTCGGCAAGTGTAGCCTATATGTGAAGAAACAGCGCTGATGGTCATATAGTGAGAAAGGTCAATAATAATTGGAAGTATTAAGCCTAATAGAAAATGGTTGTATTGTTCCCAGCTGACCTCTGAACCATTAAATGGTTATGTCCTGAGATTTTGGTCAAGTTTTAGAAGAGGACCACTGAACTAAATGGTTGGTTAAATCTTAAGAGGATAAGAATTTGAACCATGATAACTGGTAGGTCAGAGTTACCTAGGACTTAGTTTGGATGAAGGGGAAAAAGAAAGACCTCAGAACCTTTTTGTAGATTGCAAGTCCCATTGCAAAGAAAAAGACAAAAGATTTATATAAAAGATATAAAATATTATAAAATTGACTTAATTGGTCCATGAATTTTGGACCTAGGAAGTGACGATAAATCCTGATAGCTTAATTGAAGAGATTTCACAATTATGCGACTCTGGATGATATGATCAGCTGAGGTAACTAAGAGTATCAACCTATTGGTTGATTGAGAGTAACTCTCTGATCTGACAAAAGTCCAGCAAGAGGAGGTGCTCAAATTGTTCAAAAAGTATTGGGGAGTATTCGCCCAAAAAATGACCACAATTTGGGATGCACATGAGATGTGATCCACAAGGTTGACACTGGGAAAATTTGCTGATCAGGATGAGACTGATCTGACAATTGAAAGCTGCTGAGGCAGTAGTGGAGGATGAAATTAGCAAACTAGTGAAGCATGGGCTTCTAGTTCCATTGTCAAGTCCCTGGGCAAGTCTGATTCTGATCATGAAGAAAAAGGATGGCTCCAACCGGGTGGTAAATGACTACCAAAAGTTGAATAAAATTTATGAAGAAGGATTCATATTTTCTATCAAGGTTAATGATGCACTAGATCAATTGGGAGAAGCAAATTATTTCTCTGCGATAGATCTGATCTCAGGATATTGGCAGATTGACTTGCCAAAGGAAGACCAGCAAAAATGCGTGATTATTACCATGCAGGGGCTATACCAACTGATGAGGATGTCCCAGGGTCTATGTAATGCACCTGTAACGTTTCAGAGGGCCATGGATGCGATATTGAGTGACTTGTAAGTTGTCATGCATCCTGGTATAACTTGGCGATATAAATGTGTTCAGTAGGATATTTACTGATAACTTACACCACTTGGAAGAAGTACTTAAGTGACTTTCCGCGGCTAACCTGAAGATTAAGCCAAGGAAGTGCCACTTCTTCAAGAAAGAGTTAAAATATCTGGGATTTGTAATCAACTCCAGTGGATTGCAGCTGAAAGCCCAGAAGATAGAAGCCATAGAATAGATGGCTGTGCCAAAGAGTGTCTGAGACATCCAGGTGTTCCTTGGGATGGTAGGATACTACAGAAGATTTATTTGGGACTTCACCCAAATAGCTGAGCCATTATTCCATTTATTGAAGGATCCAAAAAAAGGATTCATACGGAATGAAGAGGCCCAGGACTCCTTTGATGAGCTACTCCAGTATTTAATAGATTCTCTGATTCTGAAATATCTGAATTTTTATCAGGAGTTTCTTTATAGAAACTGATACTTCATTGATGGTGATTGGTGCCATACTAAGCCAAGTAGATAAACTTGAGGATGAACATCCAGTGGCGTATGTGAGCTGGACACTCTCAGCCACTGTAAGGAACTACACCGTAACTGAGCAGGAATGCCTTGTAGTCATTTACTCCTGTAAGCAGTTTTGGGTGTACATCCACATAATGCACTTTAAAGTGATGACAGACCACTCTTTGTTGCGTTGGCTTCACAATTTGAGAAAGCCAGAAGGATGACTGGCCCAAGAGCACTTAAGCTCCAGGCTTCTGATTACAAGATTGTCCATTGAGCAGGGCTTTTCACCAGAACGCAGATGGCTTATTTCAGTTACCAATGGTCCAGATGGTGTACCCGCAGGTGGATGAGCTATTCCAGAGAATGGTTGACAGAAAAATTGGGGATGAGCCCGAGAAATCCAAGGTGCGCTTTGGAAAGTGATGGAAAACACTGAGACTATGGATGGACAAGTGTTTAAGATGATCAATGGAAATGGTTATTATTCCCAAAGCCGTTGGAAAGAGCAGCTATAATGCAAGCAGCTCAAAAGTTTTTGGGAATGGAGGTCTGAGAGAAACTGCTAATCATATTCACCAATACTACTACTGGGAATCCATCAACTATGATTCGCAGATTATCTAGCTTGTTGCATGGAGTGCCAGCTGCACAAACCACATAAGAATACAAATGGATACTGACTGGTCCGCTCTGGATTTTCCTGCCATATGGTGTCCATTGATGAAATGGGACCGCTGATGATGAGTACAGGGGGAGTCAAGTACATAATAGTTGCCATCGACCATCTGATGAGATGGTTCAAGATGAAGGCCCTAACAAAAATAGACGCTGCCAGTACCACGAGGTTCATCCTGGATCAAGTAGTGTATTGTCATGGATGTCCGCAGGTCCTGCTTAGCAATAATAGGACCAACTTCACATCTCATGTGATCCCAAGATTGATTGAGATAATGGGGATCAGAGGAGTCATGTCAGTACCCTACCAGCCAGAGACAAACGGATTGGTAGAAAGGGTGAATGTAACTCTGGCAGTGACGCTGAGGAAGCTGGTTGCAGGAAGAACTTCCATGTGGGGAACGTACCTGAGTTTAGTGATGTTCACCTACAATATCAGTCATCATACAGCGATGGGAAAATGGCATTTGAGTTGAATGGGAGAAAGGCCACGTTGCCGCCAATTTTATACTCAGTGGTGGAACCTACGTCAGGGATGAGTGCCAAACAGTACTTGAACCAACTGACAAATATCCTGATCAATATGCAATTGCAAGCATTTGATACTACGATGAAGAAAAGGATATGAGCGAAAATCAATGGACAATAAGAACTGACCGGCCTTAGCTGAATATTGAATAGGGGAAAGAGTTGTCTACTATGAAACGCATGGTTTTAGAAGAAGAAACAAATCAGATGTGCTGTGGTTGGGTCCATTTTAAGTGATCGCTAAGATGGTGACTGATGCCTACTCCATCAAGAATCTCTTGGATGGATGAGTTGTGAATCGAGTCCATGCTAAGTATCTGAAGTGATGGATCTATGAAAAAAAGAGTTCCCAAAGGACCAATGAATTATTAAGTTGGTCATGTCCTGATAATTAGGTCAAGTCCGAAAAAAGGACCTCTGAACCAATCTATATGGTTAAGTCCAAAAAAAGGACCTCTGAACCTTAGAAAACTTACAGGTTTAAGTACCCAGGACCCAGTTTGGGGGAAAATAAAAAGATGGACCGCTGAACTGAAACAAGGTCAAGTCCCATGGAAAAAAAGAAGAATAAAGATAAGAAAATTGATAAAAGATATTTTAAAAAAAGATTATAAACTGCATAGAGAAAAAACTAACATAATTTTATAATCTTTATTTTTTTGATTGTCCTCAATACAGGGATGATTCCGCCTATGTCACCTCTTGGGGGAGGGAGGATGGATTGCGGTAGGAATTAACAGCCCATCAAAATCAATGTGAGATCAGATGCTAGCAAGGGCTAGAACTACACAAAACCAAGTTCTTTGAGCAGACGCAGATCCCTGCAAGAAAGTGACTATGGGAATTGAAATTGAGATTCAGATGAAGCCAATCACAAAACCCCAGAGTGGGGAGGAAAGCAACAGTATAAGAAGAGGCAATCAATGAATAGCCCCAAGTAATCCCAATATGGTACCAGAGCCATAAGATTAGTCTTGAGCGCCTGACGATGGGCTTCATCAAGAACACTGGACATATGGGATGGCAGCAAACGAGGGATGCTAGATGGGGGTTGCTGAATCATGCCCCCTACCAACACCATCAGCAGAAGATACTGATGGAAAGCGCCGGTGAAGAGATAGTCATGCAGGGAATGAATGGCATCATGAAAGTGATGACTATGGGCTTCTCAGAAGCTAAAGCTGAAGGATTGTTGAAACCTGGGCGAGGCTAGAAGCTTCATGAATTAACTTCGAAGAACTTGGCCAGCAAAGTGAAGAGCATAAGTGGTGGTTTCGATACAGGATGTTATCAGGATCAGAGGGATTCAGCGCTAGGGACAAAGCCTTGGTGACTTGGGCCCAGAGTTCAACGTAGGGGAGCTTGAAGTGAATACTGTTACTGATGGTGAGCTTGGTAGCCAGAATAGCGGGTTTGTAATATTGTCTGAGTTGGAAGAGGAACTCAGGAAGCAGGTCTGACACGGCAAGAAATGAGCGATCAAGAGCAAATGGCATACTCTCCAGAGCATCTACAACAATGGTCGGTGCATCAGTGAAAGGAGCTGAATCCAGGAGAGTTTTGAAATCCAACTCCGGAATTGACAGCAGAGGAAGAATTGGCTAAGAGTTGTTCAAAACAATCACAAGCCTGGTTTAAAGGGATTAGTTACCATTTCCAGTAATTCAATGGAAGGACTAGCCACTGGAGCCAGACTAGGCGTATGAGTCCTGGAAGGACCATAGAAGAGGTTCTGCTGAGCATCCCAACTCATCTGTTGGAAGAGGTAGAGGTCTTAATCAGACAAACTATTCAGAAGCTGCTGGTATCACGACTCAGAATTTGACATATGAGCTGGATGAGAGGGGGATGTCAGACTTATATGAAAGTAACATTATGCACTCAACAATCCATTAAGCTCCAATTTTGGAGAAATTAATCTCAAAATTAATGGGATAAGCTCTCCAATAGAAGAATTAGGAATGACTTGATCCAAGAGGTTATGAGAGAAATAACAAGGGCGAATAAAAATAAGTATTTTTAATTGAGCCATGAAACGAACATTGATGGTAAGAGTCTCCTGTCTAGGACGAGGAGAAAATCAGTAAATCAACGACGCTGGACCAAGAATCCTGAATATGACAGTGGGTCATATGCCCTGACGGGGGAAAAACGGGTCCCAGGACTAATATCATCACGAGTAAAGTGATCAGCCCAGCATGACACTATCTCTGAGGACCACACTCTGAGTAGGCATTAGTGAGGAGGAAGAAGAAGAGCGGCGCATGCCAAAGGTTGTCCCAAGAATTGTTGGTACTGATGATCATACTCTGCTTGAGCCAATGAAGTATTTTACCAAGTGTCCAAAGCGGTATTCTCATGCCCCAGTCCTTTTCTCACTGGAAATCTTGGCAAGAGGGGGGATGTGTTGAAATTTTTGCCCATATTCCCAGCCTGCTAGATTACCAGGTATTGCTAAGGGATAATTCCCTAAGGCAAAGTGAATTGTAAATTGGTTGGCCTGAGTTTCATAGTATCTACATTTGGGGGTTTTTAATATTCGCTTGGTCATATTCATCGAATATTGATCTGAATGAATACTTAAGATCTCATCGGGCGGAGTTGCTGACAAAATAGGGGCATCTGATTGTGATTAACTATCAGGTGTACCAATTGGGATCGGTCAGGTTTCATCACTGACTGATTGAGATTTTTAGCAAGTTGTGAGGCGAGTGATGCCATTGCAACTAGCAAATTGATCAGTAGGTGCATGACCTGCCTTAATGGGTAATAAGTCCCATTACCTAAGCAGGTCGCTAGCCAAATATGGCTGGTTCTCTTGGACTGAGAGGAAAACGTTAGGGACACGTTTTCTGACTCTTTCCATTTAGGTTTTAATGATGTCCAATGACAGAATCCTAGCCAGGATGGTGAAGACTATCACTGACAAGACGAGGATAGGTGATTTAATGGCAACAGCTGCCATTTCATCAAAGAGGTGTCAATTGAGGGTTAGATGACCAAATCCCCAAAGTAAATTCCCTAGGATTCACTATAATAAAAAAAGATAATACAACAGATAATTAGAGCATATCTATAGATATATAGTTCTAAGTTGTTTCATCCAATATATAGTTTAAGAAGTAAACTATCATCAGCTTTCCATTGTACTATTCTTTTCAAGGATATTATTGCTGTGTGTAATAATTGGAAGACTCTTAGAGAAAAGAGTAAAGATCTAAGTGGGGATCTAGAGAAGAAGGAGACACAATCAGGAATTGCTGCCAACTGTGTGTTGGAATGAAGAGACTGTCACCAGGGAATCTCAGTGAAGATTGGGTTGGACAGAACAAAGGAATGAATCCCTATAATCATGACATCACATTTATTTAATTGGGAATACTGGCTGAGCGTTGGGCTGAGATATAAAAATTCATAATCAACTATGGATAATACTTTCCATACTTATATTGATCAATAATATATTTATTATACAACGCAACAAAGTGCACGAGGAAACCAAACCTGTGCAGTAAAAAGATTACTAGGGTTGTTTGCCAATAATAACCCAACTGTCATGGACATGGCAGAAGAAGTTTAAACTGGCCTGGCAGTCGTGGTGCATAAGCACCTAAAAAGCAATCCAGAATGCCAGAGGCATTGTTAACTGAACGACGTTGTATGGAGCTGGACATTGGGAAATGACAAATCATTGGTGTAAGACAACATTAAATATGATCCTGAGAACAAACCAAATTGAGGCTGCCCCAGACCCTGGAGGTCTTGCTTCAGGGGGCGGAACCACAGAAATAGTTTCAAAAAGTTCACCAATAGGCGGAGCTGGTTCAACTGGGGAGACAAGGGGGCGGATCCTGGCTTGAAGATGGACATAAGGCCACAAGATTCCAGTATATTGTTGATGAAAGTTCATAACAACAGGGTTATATTGCCAGAAGTATCTGGAATGCTGAATCCAATCTACGACGGTGGGGGCCATAGTGACCATGAGTACTGATAGAGCCCATCTGGTGTACAGACCAATGAGCCACCAGGGAAAGGCCATCAGGAATGCAGCCAGAAGGAAATCAATAAAATCAAAATTGATTGGTTTTTGAGGCAGAATTTATTGCAAAGGAAAAGGAAGAAAATCAACCATCAATTTTCTCAGTGTGAACCAACTGATTAAATAGTAGTCAATTGATGCGGGGACAAGCTGGGATTGGGACCCTCAATTTCAACCTAACTGGCGAATAATTTGGGAATGGGGCAGATAGGTTCACTGGGAAATGACATCAAAGAATTTGGCGGTAGGCTGAGTCACTGTCAGTTTGAGCTCAAACATCTGAACCAAGGCTCAGCTATGTTTCTGATGGTTGGCATGATGACGTTTAGTCTGACGAGCAGCGGGAATTCTCCAAGGCCACCCCACATAGGGGCAGTCTCAATTGGTTGGGAACAGGTTTGGGATACCCAACCTTCCCATGCTGGGTCACTGGGCTGTTAGTTTGGTCAAGAGCGTTGCATTGGCCACAACTCCCAATTTTCCAGAAGGGAACTTCAAACCCTCGTCAATGGTGCCCAATGCTATTACCTGTCCATTGGGGATGATCCCCAACGATTTTGGGAGGGGGTGATTTTGTGATCATATTGTTAGCTGAATTGAAACTGTCAGCGATTCTGGCTGATAGATCAGTCTTCATCCCTTTTTGACCACCTGGAATATAAACATTGGGCTGATTACCACTCAATTTTGTTTCGGCAAATTTCTTTTGGTGATCTCAGTGCAGATTTCACTGATTGACTGTAACAGTTCTTCTGAGGTGAGTTTGGGTACCAGGGGAGAGATCTGAAGTGGAAGAGCTGTTACCCAGTGCTCATATACCATGTGGGCGAGATCGCCCTGAGTAACAAGGGGTATGGCCATCCTCTTTGGTACCTTCATACTTGAGAATGGGAAAATGGCCCAATCAACGCCCAGGGGACGTTCCCCGGGACTTACGCCAACTAAGTAAATTTTTACAGATGGTTCCCATATCTTCTTCACCAATTCTTGCCTGCTTAGAAGCAATGAATTATTTGACAACAAACTATTCAATTATATAATCCTTGGCCTCAGGGGAGGATGGCCAGTTTGTTATCAGTGTGATCATAAGATAATTTGTGCTCTTCCCTAGTTCAAATGCTGACACACATTCTTTCAGATAAATTTTATAGGAACTAAACTTTATTCTTTTAGAACTTACATTTGGAGGGTTTAGCGACTATCCCGGCCTTTTGGGGTTCAGCTAGCACACCATTAAATTTTTGGCATGCTTCTCTGCATCAAGTAAGTGTATAAGAATGGCATCCACAAATGCAATTGCACAGAAGAACTTGTGACCACTAAAGCATCATCAATGCTGTGCTGAAAGACAGCTGGCTACGTTTAAAACTAAAAGGCATAATCTTAAACTGGTAGATTTTATACCTGTTGCAGATTTCTGTCAGCCACTCCTGGCCAGACTTAACCTGTACATAATGGAAAGCATTCACCAAGGAAAACTTTGAGAAAACTTTTGACTCTGAGATCTTCTGAAAAATTTCTGCTTCCAGAAGTAATGGGTATGGATCTGGGACCATCACATTCTTTAAGTTTTCATAATCCACACATGGTATCATAGTACCATCTGGATTCTGTGAGAATACCCCTGGCAAAGATATGGATAGGTCTTGTGATCATCCATACCTTCTTTATCATATCAATAATCCAAATCTTCAGCGTCTGATCTTCCTCAGCCATTCAAGGACAAAAGGTGAAGATCATTTTAATCAGGTTGGCTGTCAACTGGAGACTCAGTCAAATTCTGTTTGTCTTGGAAGCTTATTAGCCCTGTCCACATCAAAGGCTGACTTGAATGTCACGAGAATAAGTGGAAAAGTGGGAAGATTATGTAAAACATCAGTGGAAGAGTTATCCACCGTTTCTGCCAAAACATTTCCTGTTGTTAATGTGGATGGAAGGGTAATTTCACCTGAGTGAAAATTAGAGGTAAAAGATAGCATGCTCCTATCCAAGTCAATACTTGTAAACTGATGGCGTTACCATCACCCCCAAAATTACAGTGTATAGCAACTATAAAATTGCCTTGAAATGTGCTAAAAATTCATATCTATGAGCTACAAAACGCAGGGGCTTACAAATAGGATTGTGAGCATAGGGACTTTAGATGCCCTCAAGCCTGAGAAACCTGAGGTGACCACAAGATCCAATGCTTGCACCACCATAACTACAATGCAATTCCCTGTGGCATCAGTCTCTATCAAGGCAGTTACTGCTACCATAAGTTGTCCTACCCTAATGTGAATAGAAAACAAAAAGTAATCCCAATCAAAATTATTTAACTTGCTAAAGAAATAAAGGGTTGAACAGACTTCATAACCTTGGAGTGTTTATGGGGCTTGGTGTGTCTGTTTACAAACTGAGTGGGCATAGCTGAAGCCTGTGTATATGACAAAGGAACATATGTTGGGTCATCAGAATATGATAAGGGCCATACCCCAGAAAGGTCCTAGTACTCTGGATTTACCTGGCGTTATTCCCTAAACTGGGTAACCAGTGAGATGTGATAAGCATTGATTGCTAATCTGCAGGATTTATTAAGACTACAGCCTTTCCCAAAGGTTCCCTGAGATATCTTCACATGCAACTGAGTTCTCTGCACAAAAAGGGTTCTGTGAACCAGAAAGATTCTACAGAACTCTGGGAGGATTATAATAGTTATTTGAGAAGTAACGAATAATTTTAGTTTGAGCACTTAGAATCATAACTTTGTACTTCAGCGCACAATTTCCATTTTTTGGTTAGTTTATTTTGTTAGGACGAAGGGTGGTTAGGCTGGCAGGGTAATTCCTGCTTCCACCCTAGTGCAGAATTTGTTAAATACAAGTTCAAAACCTGTACTGGTTAAAAAAATCTCAGTGTGGTATATTTGTCTTAAGGTCAACCCAACTTGAATACTTTTTTATTTTGTTAGGACGTGGGTGAGCCAAAAGAAAAATGGGCTGCTGTCATAAGAGTTTCACCTCTCCTTGCAGCAGTCCAGACTATAAGGTGATACCTTGTTTTTTACCAGTTCATGGTGGGTAGGAGAGAGGTTTTGGTATTTCTGACTGGGTAAGAGAGAGCTGGGGGTTGTACATTTACAAAGTTTCTATAGTTTATGGCCTGGCCAGAAGTCACTACCATAAACCTTTTTATCAGGAGCTAGTTGGTAGGCCTTTTCCAAAGCCATAATTACTAACAGCACCTGCTTGTGGGTGATTTTAGTATAGCAAACTAGCAAACTTTTTTAAAATAAATAAATAGTAGATATTTTATAAACAAAACAATGATATAACACCATTCCATTAATAAGGTGGTGTGGTTTTAGGATGGTCTGGGTATGGGGAAATTACTAAGCTAAACCTCAGCATCAATTGCCAACTTTGAATTTACTAATAATGGAAATGAATGGTTTAATCAATAGTCCAAAGTTAGTGCATCATCTGAGTTTCTCAATCCAATATTGATCTGTTTTGGCGAGCATCAAAAGTCTAGATTTGCTTCTTAATTTTAAAGTTTAGTTACAGGTCTAATCACTGTTTTTGACCTTTCCCCTTCAACTCTTTCCCCAATTTTGACTTTTTACTTAAATTATTTTCACCTGGAAATACCTCAAGTGTAATATTTATAAAAATTAAATGGTTCCTGATGAGCTACTGGTTTAAAATGGGAGTTGAAGCCCTTGGTGTGAGATTTCCTAAAATCTCCTGAATCAGCACATAGTTGTATGGTTTTCCTAGCGTGAAACTCTGCAGACTCTGTACTATAATTAGGTTATGCTTGAAAATGGGTTGGGAATGGCACCAGGCAAGTGAGGAGGTGTAGCAGCCACCTATCTCTCATATAAGGTATGCCCTAAGTCAGAAATTTGTTTGAGAAAGGGTCTTGGGGCTTAATCTCTTTTGGACCTAAAAGAGTGCATGCCCCTGTTAAACTTAATAGCATGAGCTTCAAGCCTTATATAATGAGCGTAAGAAATTCTGTTTTTACATCATGGGGTGCACATTACCATGGTAACTGACCATGCATCTCTTCATTAGTTTCAAAACTTTATAGGAACATAAGGCCAGATGGGCTTTAAAACTACAATGGTATGATTTTTAATGTTCAACATTGGCCTATAATAAAACACCAAAACGTCAATAGTCTTTATCATCTTCAAACCATGGCTTTATAAAGCTAATAAGGCCAAACATTTTTTGATAAAATGTTATCCCAACAATATGGCAACGAAAAATGGATATCAGTTTGATAGGTAAGACTAAGACAGAACTCTGTAATCAAGAAAGGAAATTCAAAATTGATTAATGAGCAACAGTATGTATTTACAAGGATGATAGAACATATGGACTTGATATTTATGTCCCATAAGGGGACAGGGCACAGGAAATTAAAAAGTCTTCTTGAACTGCTAAAAACATTATTATTGTAAAATGATGTCTTTTGATGTTTCATGAGACTATTAACTGGAGTCAGGAATTTCAAGTCAAAGCCCTTTACTGAAAAGTTACCTCTTACCAATTGGTTGAACCCAATTTTTTTGACATATCATCTCTGTGATGTTTTAGGCCCTTTGCTCAACAGTTGTGGACAATTTAAGTAATCATTGTTGCCACCAATCACATTATTAAAGTGGGTGGAGTCCAAAGCAATAAATAACTTAGGTGCCACAAAAATGGCAAACCCTATTATAAATTATTGCTTATTGGCATGGTAGTTAGCAGTTCAATCAAATGATAAATGGAACTACTTTCACATCTCAAAGAATTTATTATCTGAACAAGATGATGGTTATTTGAGGGGCGTTGTTGACCCCAAATCACCCAAAGACCAATGTCACTGTGGAAATGGTAAATAGTACCCTTTTAAATAATCTTCAGAAGTTGATTAAAGGTAAATCATTCAGCTGGAATCTTTTTCTGCCTTCAGCTGTATTTGTTTATAATAGTGCTTTCATTTCTTGAAAGCAAGTTACTGTTTCAGTTATTATATAAGAGACCACCTTTGTTACCCATATTTTGTACTCATGTATTTATATGGGAAAATATGAGTCCAATTCATTAATTATGAAATTTGAAAACCTTAGTTCAGTTTCAGACCAAGGCATATACCATTATATCTGCAAGGGTAGTGAGAATTGGGACTTAGGAAAATGAGGCCCACCAGGCTCTACCTACCTTTACTGTTGGGGAGCAAGTCTTTATTATGATAATTGTTGGGATTTTTGCCTTAATTAGAGATTTGCATGAGTCATATGATGGGAATCAAACCTCTTCCATTAAAATGCTGAAACTTGTATTGGGGATAATCCTTAGCAAATTTCAAGCCCTCTTAATATTGAGGATGATCCCCGACTAATTTTGAGCCCTCTCAATATTAGGGACAATCCCCTAACTAATGCGGTCAAGAATTAATTTTCCCAAAGCCTCCTAACCTTGAGGTTCAAACTTGATGCATAAAGCAAGTAAACCTATTCAGCCGAGATTACAAGCCTTCTGCTTAATTCCCAATTGGTAACAAGTGTAGTTCTTAACTTGGCCACTTGGAGATTTACCAAAAAAATCTCCCTGAACTCACTTATAATCCTCTTCTAAGCAATCAAACTTTATTCTCTCTTTTGCCATTTTAAGTTAAAATTAGTCCACCTTAATTTTATTAGGGACAAAATAAAGGTTAAGGATTACCAATCAAGGAACTTTAACCTGAGTGAAGACTTTCTGGCCATAGAAAGTAAGAACTTATATTCAGTATCCAGGAATTTTGGGTTTAATTTCCTTAAAAAAAGACATATGGTCTAAACCATTAGTCCTGAAAAAACTGGTGCTCCCTGTCAGGTTTACCCTGAGTTCACAGTGTAACTATTGTACAATGAGCAATAACAATTCAGCATTAGATCCCACTCTGGATTATGAATGCTTTAACAATGTGGCAAAATTACCCGCTGTGATACGTGGCGATTTAACAAAAAATCCTTTCCATTGAGCAATGCCAACTCAAACTTTGTGATGCGACTACTGATCTAAAAAGAGAAATTTGGCAGTTAACCCCATTCATTGCCACTAAATTGGCCCTTTGTGCCACCCACAATTGGTTATTTTAATAATTGAAGATATCAATGGCTTAAAAAGTCAGATGGATTCTATCTACCCTCATACATCTTCCAGCTATATCAGTTCCTCTTCTGGTGAAAACGTACCCTCAGTGTTAATTTATGTCATTCAATCATTAACCCCCCTCACAGTGTCACGTTCAAACCGTCATTCAAAGAAAAGTACGTCCCATGTGAAGGGAGTATCTTCTCTTCCTATTTTGTTTTAAAAGTGCTATGGAAGGATCCACTGACACCCAACAGCTCAAACACCTAACTGTCTTTTTTTTTTAGTATTAGATGGTCCCAACCCAACAAACACCTAACTGTCTTAGTCACGTAGCTCAATAAATTATGATACCTCAAATAATACATTGCCAAACTTGGGATGACGCCAAGACTTCCTTGCTTTGGGAATTTGGGAGCGACTTATATTTATCCAATCAAAAACAAACTTTCATGGGCATAAGCCTTAACAAGGGAGAAACCATTACTGAGTTCGCTCACTTTTTATACCTAGAGGCTCAAACGTTGGTCACCATAAAACATCTTACTATAGATGACGCTATCAATGCTTTGTTTTTGGTGTATAAAAATATTCCTAATAACCTACTTTATCTTAAAGCGGTGAAGTCTAACTGGATTCCTCTCTCAATATCAAAGAATACATTTTGAAGATTCCAGCTGATCTACTCAAATCCACTGGGCCCCCTCATTTTAACGATAACCCTCATCCCAAGTGCTAGTGATTAATCCCCAAGTCGCCTACCCCCAAAGTATCCTGCACTTTTTGCAAGAGAAAAAACCATAATGTAGGCACTTGTTGCATCTTCCTACGTAGGTTATTAAAAGATCAGTCAGTATAGGTCAGGAGGCTCCCTATGCTGATGACAATCAAGTGCCTCTGGACCCTAGTACTAGTTCTAATTCTATGCCCAGCACCTTGGGATGCTTTGTGTTAGTAGCACCTGCAGAAGTCAATGTACCCCTTCCTATCCAATGGAATAAAGATCTTCAGCCTCCTTATTTTTACATTGGGCAGCTAACTAAACAAATCTTGGAGGTCAGCTCATCTATGGAAAAGCCAAGCGCCGGCAGATAAGACCTTTAAAAGCATTGAGCAGCCCTGAGCTTGGATGTGGCAAAACCCTCCACTCGCTTTGCTACAAATCCCCCTGAAAGTTTACTAGCCATTAATCCTCAGTTTGGCTCTTTGGTGGTTTGAGTAGAGATAGTTGTTCATAAGGTTAAAGTCTTGTCAATAATTGATACTGGCTCACTGGTTAACGTTATATCCTCCCAACTTATCTTGAAAATAAAAATGGCTCCAGACTTGATTCACAAAGCTGAATATGGGACGGCCAGTAATCAGATGACTAAAACAATCAGGGCATAAACCGCCTTACCTATCTGATTCAGAAAGCTTCTAATACTGCCCTGCTATTGTGTTAGAAAACAATAACTACAAGCTTCTTATTGGAGTCCAATTGATGTGGGATATCAATTGCATCATCAACCATAAAGAAAAGTACTTGTCATTATTAGGGTATCATATTATATTAATATTTGACTTCCCAGGCAAAAGCAAAGAAGCCGTAAAATAATGAACATACCTGATCAAATATCTGTCCTCCAATTGTAAAGTCAAAATCAAATCTTAGGAGGCAAAACTAAGTTACTCTCTGAGGCTGTAGATGCCAAAGATGGGATCTTTCTATATGCCCCCACATATTACAATACCCTCTGTCTCAAAAGTGAATGTGGATATGGGGATCATGATTCACATCCCTCTTAATCAAGATTTGGAGCTAAGTGGACACCCAAACCCATCAATCAAAGAAGCGTTGGCCTTCTTGGGGATTTTAAATCCTGCCTACGGGAAACTATCTCTATCTTATTAAGGAATTTCTTGAATCAAACCCTTCAAATCCCTCAGCATGCCCCTATCACTTACATAAAATATGTCCCATTGAGAATATTATTGACATGAGTTTTTTTGGCTCCTTTCAAGATTTAGGGTTTGATTCTATATCCACCATAACTTTGGTTGACAGTAGAATTGGGGACAATCTCACCCCTAACAAACGCCATACCATCAAAGGACTCCTTAAGGAGTATGACAATATAATTGTTCCTTGGGACCAAGTGACTACAGAAAAATGTTGCAGATTATTCACCAAATTGAGACCAAGGATCCCCCTCCATTTATAGTTTGGCCATTCCAAAAAGTTAAACTTGAGAAAGCTCAAGTTGCCTTAGAATTACAGCAACTGTTGGAGGACAGGTTAATTGTGCCTTCTAAAAGTCCATGGGCTTCCCCGCTCATATTAATTTGGAATAAGGATGGTGGCCACCAGGTTGTCATGGATTATTGCTGTCTCGATTCAATCACAAGAAAAGATAGCTACCCTTTTCCATGTATAGATGATTCCTTACGCTTGATGTCAGGTTACCACTATTTTTAGCTATGGACCTTGCCGTTGGGTACTGGAAAATTGATTTGTCGCTGGAGGATTGTGAAAAATATGACCTCATATCAAGTGAAGGACTATCCAAGCCCACTCAAATCCTGCAGGGGTTATATAGCGCCCCTGCTACTTTCCAACTCGCCATGGACGGACTTTTAGGTGACTTGAAATGTTTGTGTGTGCTAGTTTATCTCGATGATATTATCTTTTTTTCTAAGACTTTTACCAAGCACCTAGATCATCTCTGGCAAGTTTTCCAGCGGTTACAGAAAGACTTATAAAACTAAAGCCATCAAAATGCTCCTTCTTTCAGAGCTAAATGGATTTTCTGTGCCATAAGGTAGGCGAAGATGGGAAAGCCCAATGGACAATAAGGTTATGGCCATTTCTAAGATGTCCCCCCTAAATCCCTGTTAGACATACAGTTTTTTGGGGGATTATGGTATACTATCACCAGTTTGTTCTTAATTTTTAACACTTCCAAGCCTCTAGTATTTTTATTGAAGAAGGACATATCCTTCCAATGGAAAGAAGAGCAACTTCAGGCCTTTGACATATTACAATCAGCTCTATCCCATTCACCAGTACTTATACATCCCAACTTTACTAAAGTCCTTTCTCCTTTTTACCAATTCTAGTGATATAGCCATTGAAGCCATACTATCACAGCGTGACACAAATTTAGTAGACCATTAAATCGCCTACTATAGCAAAAACCTAACCAGAGCCAAATGCAACTATAGCATTATGGAGCACAAATGCTTGGAGGTCCTACTGGCTATTAAGCATTATCAACCTTACTTATATAGGAATTATTTTAATTTAACTACTGATCATGATTCCTTGCAATGGCTACGTCAAATGAAGGATCCTAATGGGAGGTTAGCCCTATGGGCGTTAAAACTTCAAAATTATGACTTTCCATTATTCATCATCCAGTGCCCATCCACCAAAATGCAGATTGCTTATCCAGGCTCCCTATATAAACTCTAACTGACCATGAGGAGAATTAACTCTACGGCTTCTTAACCCAATTACATTTATGGAAAGATGAATTCCTGACTCTTCATAAAAAATTAACAAAAAGATTAGCAAGCCTCCAAAAAAATGGTAAACTGTACAAACTCATATCAAATATGGTTGCCCTATATACGACCCTCAGCTTGGACTGACATCATATTATAGGGACATTGGCAAGTTGGCCATGGGGAATTTGGAAAACTTACCAGTAGCTCAAGCCTCAATGCTACAGAGAAGGAATGCTTGTTTCCATTCAAGATGTATTAGTTTCTTTCCTGGTATGTAAAAGTTAAGCCAGACCTAATCCCCAATCTCAACATCCAGTGGTTCCACCCTGTGAACCCCTCCATGCTATTATTATTTATGTTGTGGAACCTCTCCCTTGAGCCTCTAATGAACCTCAATTACTCCTCCTAGCAATGGATCATTTAATTAAGTGGATAGAAGCTGTATCACTACCCTATTCTTTGACAAAAGCTACTGCCACAATTTTATATAATTGGATTATCACCCAGCATGGGTGCCCTAACATAATTTTTTCTAATAATGGACAAAACTTCTGATCATCACTGGTGGAAGATTTAGCTGAACTGATGGGATCCACTCAGGTATCTTCCGCTCACTACCATCCTGCAACAAAAAGGAATGGTAGAGAAGGCAAATGGTACACTAACTGCAACTCTATGGAAAATGGCTATAACTGACCCCCTTCATTGGCCCCAATATTTGCCTAGTGTAATCCTGGCCTATAGAATCAGACATCATCCAATAATTAAGTGTCACCCTTCCAAGAATTGTATGGAAGAAATCCCCAGCTGCCTTCTATATTGCAGGTTATGATTGGCCAAGCATTCCTCAAAGCCCCTGAAGTCGCTATGCAAAATAATACCAATGAATTTTCAAATTCAGGTTCTGACTTCAGAGAACTTATATGTTACCACTAGTTGAGAAACAAGTTGTTTTAATGACAAACATGAACCTCTGCACAGCTTCCAACTGGGTGACCTAATCCTTTTCAAAACCATTGGCTGGGAGGTTGTGATATCAAATTGGGCACCAACTGGTTGGGGCCCTACAAAGTCATTTATAAGTGGGGCAACAAACACTCAATTGTGGAGGTTGTTCAGAGCACTGTGGTAAATCGTTTACACAGTCAGTTTCTCCAGCCATTTTCCACCCTGTTCCAATATTTAGAGTGGCGTTGTCAGGATTCCTGCCCAAATTAAAGATCTACATGAGTCATATGATAGGAATCGAACCCAATCTGTTAAGTAGCTGAAACCAGTATTGGGAATAATCACAGACAAATTTTAAGCCCTTTCAATATTGGGGATGATCCACAACTAATTTTGAGCCCTCCCAATATAGAGGTCAATCCTTGACTAATGCAGTCAAAGTTTATTCACCTGAAGCCTCCTAAACTTGATGTTTAAACCTGATCCTTGTGGTGTTTGAATTCTATTCAGCTTAGATAACCAGCCTGCTGCAGAAATCCCAATTGGTAACAATTTTAGATCTTAGCTTGGACCGCTTGGAGATTTACCAAAAATCTCCCTGAACTCCCTTATAATCCTTTTCTAAGCAAATAACTTTACTCTCTCATTTGCCATCCTAAGTTAAAATTGGTTTACCTTTATTTAATTAGGGATAAAATAGTAGTTAAGGATTATCACTCAAGGAACTTAAACCTAGTGAAGAAAATCTAACCAAGGAAAGTAAGAACTTATATCCTGCATCTAGAAACTTTGGGTTTTTTGGCCTTAAAAATAAAAATGACAAGTGGTCTAAACCTCTTGTCCCAACAATAATCATGAGTTCAAGAGAACTGGAAAATTAGAGCACATCAGAAAAGGGCCCTCAAGGTCATAGAGAAAACATCCACTGATGCTTAAAATTATAAAAGATCTAATCAAGGGTTACTTTATTAACAAGGTACATGCCAAGTTTTAAAGAAGTTCCAACAGAATGCCAGCCTTACAGCCATGGCTTCTCAGGACTTGATGTAACCCACTCTTTTTCTTATTTCCTGATGTTTGGTCAAGTAGTGGGAAATGTTGCAACTTCTCCGACTGTAACGCACTGGCTTCTTCCAATGAGCCACGAATGAGTTGGGCAACAGGATCCATGTTAAAGACCATAGGTCTGACAGGACTCCTGATACTACTCTCCTGGTGCGCGCGCTACAAGATTGGACAAGCACCCCCTGGAAGACAGTTGCAAGTATACTTAGCCCCAGCAACATGCCTTGACTCCAAGACAAGGTATAGAGGGAGGCAATAGCCCTCCTAAGCTCACTCTCAAAGTCCAATTCTTGTTGATTTAAGCCAAACATGGCTGCAGTTAGGCAATATCTTTAAAATAAACCCAAAATTATAAATATATGAATTTTGGGATCTTTTATTTAATATTTAGCCAAGTTGATAGAAAACAGAACTGAGGAGCCTCCAGCTCCCAGTTCCTTCCCTATATACACATGCTAAAAGCTAAAATAAAATATAATATAAGCTTATGGTGCCATTGCCAACTTGAATGATGTTTGGTGTAAACTTTACAGCAGGATTGCGGAATCTTTACTCAATGGTTCCATGTCAGTTCCGATCCTCAATGGTTCTGCGCCAGTTCCATTTTGAATCCCAATTGAACCGCGAAACTCCCAAGCACCCATTTCATTCCATTCTTGATTTGTATCCAAATCAAATTTGAAACTACCCATTTTACTCATTTTCTGTTTTGTTCTGACTTGGACGCCCATCTTGCTCCTTGGCCTACTCCAAGCTCTGGCCCATTAGGCATCCTTGCCAGAACCAACGCCCTCTCCTCCTCCATACATACAGACACAGCCTGCCCTGTCTTACCAAAGATCAGGGCAATGTGATGCTGAGGATAGACCTCAACCGTCACACTGACCAACTATCTAAAACTTTATTTTATTTAATTACTTTTATATTAAATTAATGATTGGATAATAGTATTTGATTGATTTGGCCATTACACCAGCAGTAATTTAGAAATCAAATTATTATTAAAAACTTATTGGGTCACCTCATTGATGAAAATGAAACCTAGCTTTAGTTAAAAACCCTTGCTGACTAGTCAATTAGTATATGTTTGAACCCTTTGCTAACCCACCAACGCTTCCCCTTATTCATTAATTTATCTTGATTTACTTCAGTTCTTTGGCCCTATAAATTGAATAAATCTATTTATATTATTATTCTATTATTTTACTCACCTCTGCATTGGCATAAAACCGTTGCTAAGAGCTTTTTATTATTATTAACTCAGCTGATTGTGGTGCCTTGCCCCTATTAGTCTGACTAATAATAGATGAAATACCCCAATTTGTAGGCCCTAATTGCCAAGTCTCTGCTGACTATACCTGCAAATAACCAAATATTCCTCAGTGCAGTAAGTTATCTAATAGTTGGCCTCTGTGAATTTAGGATTTTGGAATAGCATATAATGGGAAAAAATCATTTGGAATGGGATCAGTTACTTTGAGTAGGCTGCCATTAAGCACCAACTGAAGAAAACCCATAGTGACCTCAACGCCACAATCAGAACTAAGAGTCTACAGCGTGCTTCTAATTTTATATTACAATAAAAACTATTTTGCAAACAAGTAGGTTGTTTTTATTTTTAATTTCTAGATTAATGTCATACAGTGTACCTGTAGTTAAGTGCATTCTTACCTGTCATTGAAATCTGAAGCATTAGGACCAATTTCAACAGCTGTTATAAAATAATTTCAAGTATATAACTACCTAAATTTAAATCTTTATAATAAAATTTTTATAAATTTACTCAAATTGGACTCCCAATTTCCCACCTACCCATTTATGCATGACAATAACCCTTTTGTGTATGTTATCATTTATAGCCAAGCTTCACTTAAAGCTCCTATATCAAGCCATGAAAAGGCCAATCCCAACGATCTTGAATTTCCAGTGTTTGTTGGGGCATTAAGTATGAGCAATCTAGCTCTTTTTTAAACTAAGATCCATGATCAAGGTGTTAGCATTTTTGTCTATCTTGTATTTAAGCATATATAGTGTAATCCACATGCTACATTGGAGCTATGTGAGTACTATGTTATCAATCATATAACCATTATTTTAGTGATAAGGTATGATAACTTACCATACAGATCTATTTACAAATGAAGTTTCCTCCATAAACAACTGCATATTATGCATCAAGCTGGATTGTTTATAAATTATTTTTAAATGATGTAAACTTTTAATAACTGCATTACAATGCTAGCCTTGCAAGAGTTGAATTCAATATATCAGGGATGAGGGAAGTTATAAAGCAAGGCCATACCTTGTAAAAACTAGAAATTGAATGGCCTTCTAGGTCAGACTATGCTCATTTTGGCTATCTGCATGATAAATTTGATAACTGGGTTATATGCTTTGTCAGATTAGCCTTCCCACACTTAAGGCTTAACATGGTGAGCCCTCTGGACTAGTACCTTAACCTTTAAAAGGTTTATGAAATGCTTACAGGTTTAAATTTAAGTCCTATCAGACTTTCTAATGAATTTCAGTAATCCCATTAGATGATGGTTTGAGGAGAAGATAGAGATTTTAAAAAACTGTTTATAAAGAAGGAATGCTACCTAGAATCTTTATGGTGCAAAGCAAGGTCAGCATAGGTGGTGAGGGTTGGTGTAAAAATTTATTGGATTTGGGTTATCATCGGCAAACAACCCCAATAAACTTATTACTGCACAGGTTCAATTCTTGTGCACTTTGTCCACGTTGTATAGTATATGATATTATTAGTTGCTAATAGTATGATGACTAAAATCTGTAGTTGAGTGGAATTCTTATATCTTGGCCCAAAGCTCAGCCAGTATTCCCATTTGAAATACTTGAGATGTCTTGATCTAGGGATTCATTCCATCATTCTGTCCAACCTGATCTTCTCTTAGATTTCCTGATGACAGTCTCTTTGGTCCAACACATAGTAGGCAGCAATCCCTGATTTTTTCTCCTTCTTCTATAGATCCCCACTCAGATCTTTACTCTTTTCCCAAAAGGGTCTCCCAATTATCTACACAGCAATAATATCCTTGAGAAGAATAGACCAATTGAAAGCCGATAATAGTCTACTACTTGAACTATATATCAGATTAAAACTATAGAACTGTATATCTGTTTTTACTATAGAACTTGTTTTTTACTATGAGTGAATTCTAGGGAATTTATAGTGGGAATTCAGTCATCTAACCCTTGGTTGACACCTCTTCAATGAAACAGCAGCTGTTGTCATTGAATCACACATCCTTGTCTTGGCAGCAATAGTCTTCCCCATCCTGGCTAGGATTCCATTGTTGAACATCCTCAAGACCTAAATGGAAAGAGTCAGAAAACGTGTCCCTAACGTTTTTCTCTTGATTCAAGCAAACCAACCATATTTGGCTAGCGACCTACTTAGGTAATGGGACTTATTACCCATTAAGGCAGGTCACAAACCAACTGATTGATTTGCTAGTTGCAGGCAGCATCACTTGCCTCGCAACTTGCTACTCATTCCAATCAGTTGGTGATGAAACCTGACCAAACCCAATCAGTACACCTGATAGTTAATTACTATCAGATGCCCCTATTTTGTCAACAAATCTGCCTGATGAGATCTTAAGTATTTATCTGGATCAATCCCTGGCGGATATGACCAGGCGAACATCCTAAAACTCCCAAACATAGTTACTCCAAAATTTGGGTCAACCGATTTCCAATTCATCTCACATTAGAGAATTAACCCCTGGCAATTACTGGTAATCTAGCAGGCTGGGTATATGGGCAAAAATCCCAACACATCCCTCCTCTTGCCTAGATTTCCAGCGAGAAAAGGACTGGGGCATGAGAACACCAAATCAGACACTCATCTAAATACTTCATTGGCTCAAGCAGAGTATGATTGTCAATACTCAATGCTGCTTGAGATGACCTTTGGCATGTGGCGCTCTTCCTCTTCCTCTTTGTTACTGCCTACTCAGAGCATGATCTCCATGATCTACTGTTGTGCCAGGCTGATCAATTTACTCATGATGATATCATTCTAAGGATCTGGGTTTACCCCCATCAGGGTATATGACCTGCTGTCATATTCAGGATTCTAGGTCTGGCATCCTCAAATTCCTGATTTTCTCCTTGTCCTAGACAGAAGACTCTTGCTGGCAATATTTGTTTCATGGCCCAAATTAAGAATACTTATTTCTATTTGCCCTCATTATTTTGCTCATAACCTCTTGGCTCAAGTCATTCTTATTTCTCCTCTTGGAGAGATTATCCCATTATTTTTGAGATTAATTTCTCCAAAATTAGATTTAATGGATTGTAGAGTGCATAATGTCAACTTCCATACAAGTCTGACATCCCCCTCTTATCCAGCTCATATGTCAAATTCTGAGTCGTGGTACCATATTGGGATTACTCGGGGTTAGTTTCTGACTGCCTCTTTTTATACTGTTGCTTTCCTCCCCACTCTGGGGTTTCACAATTGGCTTCTTCTGAAGTTTGAAGTTCTCTTCCCCTAATCACTTTCTCACAGAGATCTGCATCCACTCAAAGAACTTGGTTTCATGTAGGTCTAGCCCTCACTAGTGTTTGATCTTACATCAATTTTGATGGGCTATTCATTTCTACTGCGATCCATCCTCCCTTCCCCAAGAGGTGACAGGCGAAATCATCCCCATATCAAGGATAAAATAATAAGAATAAAAATTTCTAAAACTATATCAGTTTTTTAAATGCAGTTTATAATCTCTTTTTTCCCAATATCTTTTATCAATCTTTTATTTTTATTCTTCTTTTTTCCATAGGACTTGACCTTGTTTCAGTTCAGTGGTCCATCTTGGTGACTTGCTTTTCCAAGGCTGTGAAGTTCCCAATGATCCGCTGAGTTTAGGGCATTCTGATATACAGTGGCTAACTCCATCCACAGTTTTTATAACTCATCTTTGTATGACATTCTTATAAGTTCAACTCAACTACACCCCTGTAGTGAGCACCAAATTATAAAAATTTATGGATTCAGGTTATTATTGGCAAATAACCCCAACAAACTTATTACTGCACAGGTTCAGTTCTTGAGCACTTTGTCTGAGATGTATAGTATATGATATTATCAGTTGATAATAGTATGATGACTATTATCTGTAGTTGAGTGGAATTCTTATATCTTGGCCCAAAGCTCAGCCAGTATTCCCATTTGAAATACTTGAGATGTCTTGATCTAGGGATTCATTCCATCATTCTGTCCAACCTGATCTTCTCTTAGATTTCCTGATGACAGTCTCTTTGGTCCAACACACAGTAGGCAGCAATCCCTGATTGTTTCTCCTTCTTCTCTAAATCCTCACTCAGATATTTACTCTTTTTCCAAAAGAGTCTTCCAATTATTATACACAGAATAATATCCTTGAGAAAAATAGACCAATTGAAAGCTGATAATAGTTTACTACTTAAACTATATATCAGATTAAAACTATTCAAATATATATGTTTTTACTATAGAACTTGTTTTTTATTATGAGTGACTTCTAGTGAATTTATAGTGAGGATTCAGTCATCTAACCCTTGGTTGATACCTCTTTGATGAAATGGTAGCTATTGTTATTGAATCACCTATCCTTGTCTCAGCAGCAATGGTCTTCCCCATCCTGGCTAGGATTCCATCATTGGACATCCTTGAGACCTAAATGGAAAGAGTCAGAAAACGTGTCCCTAACATTTTCCTCTTGATCCAAGCAAACCAACCATATTTGGCTAGTGACCTACTTAGGTAATGGGACTTGTTACCCATTAAGGATTAAGGCAGGTCATGCACCAACTAATCGATTAGTTAGTTACAGGTGGCATCACTTGCCTCACAACTTGCTACTCATTCCCAATCAGTCAGTTTGAAACCTGACTGATCCCAATTGGTACACCTGATAGTTAATCACTATCAGATGCCCCTATTTTGTTGGCAACTCTGCCCGATGAGAACTTAAGTATTCATCCGGATCGATCCCCAACAGATATGACCAGGTAAATATCCTAAAATCCCCCAAACATAGTTACTCCAAAATTTGGGTCAACCAATTTCCAATTCACCTCACATTAGGGAATTATCTTCTAGCAACTCCTGGTAATCTATCAGGCTGGGAATATGGGTAAAAATCCCAACAGTTGGGCAGGGTGGTTAAAGTCCCAAGGCCCCTCTTTTTCCTAATAAGTTGATAAAGCATTTAAATGAAGTGGCTGAGCTTCCAGCCTTAACCTTTATCTTAGTGCCACTTCATAAAAACTAAAATGCACCTCAGATCCTCACAAAATTACTCATTTTAAAGTTAAGCCTTTATAAAAGTGAAAATTCTAGAAGGTGACTAGATTTTATTTGTTTGTACAAAGACATGGCAGGAGTGACGAATCTTTGTGCTTTGACAGTAATCTAGAGGTAAGATTAATCAAAATGTAAAAATCTCTGCTCAGTAACATTAACAAGATGGTTAAAGGGGTTGGTCAAAAGGATAAAATCAGTTGGATAAAGGCTTAAGAACCGATGAAAAAGCTTTTAAAGTGAGGATTCTAAAGGTAAACCAGTGACAAGTGGTAATCATTCAAGCTGGCTAGCTTATCAAAGGTGTAGATCTTACTAGGCAACTGATAAAGCTACTATAAATTAACTGTAAACATTTAAATTAATGGCTGTTACTGGCCTAACCCTACCAAAGATTGGTTCATCTGAAAGGCTTTACCAGTTAAATCCAATGTCTAGAATATACCTTACCAGCAATAATTTCTGACAATCAAAATAAGCAACTTACCAGTTCTAAATTTAATCAATGAATGTGTTGAATGAAGCCAAAGTTGGGAGTTGGTTGGCAGACGTTTTTAATTATTTGGCATTTGCCAAACGACAAAAGCGTCACAGCCAGGTGGAACAGAAAAGACTTTGGGCTAGCACTATAATTCTAAGCTGATGGGGTAAAGATGGCGGTAGGTTTAGGACAACATTGAAGTAAGGCCCGCCAGCTGCGCAACAAGCTGAACTGTTGGGTAAAGACATGAGTATCCGAAGACATAGGCATGAGGGATTTGGAATGCACGAGACGCCTCTCGCAGGGCTGGGATGAAGCTGGGATGGCCAGGAACTTGCTGGCCATCTTGGAAAGGTGAGGAAAAGATTGGGATAAACGTTTCCAAAACTCCCAAATGTCAGTTTCATTGATGAACCCTGAAGAGATGGGAGATTCCTGGAGGTAGCGCGAGAGCTCGTCAGAGACTAAGGCGGCATCCACCCCAAACACATCATCAAACCCCGTCTGGGGTAGCAAGGATAGCTCCGAGCGAGACTTCGAATGGCTGAAGTGCGACTCCCAATATTGGCGAACCATGGATTTAAGGAACTCGCAGTCCTCGTACGCGTAGATGGGTGGCTTCCAAAAGGCAAACTTGAGACGCGGATCCATGGCGATAGCGATGGGGTAAATGTAGTTGTCCAGCCCCTTTCCAAAGTAAGAGTTGAGCGTCTTGCGAGCCAACAGGAAGGCCTTCTGAATGTAGGGCGGCTTCTGGGGGGCCATGGTGTCCAAGTACAGCAACATCTTGTCGTATAGCATCAGAACTTTACTAATGATGGGGTATCTGGAGGTTAGCCATACAATAAAGGGTACCTGGTAGAGGAGACGCGGGTGGAAAACGCCTGAAACAGGCCAAGGAAATTCTTGGCCTCTTCTAAGAAGGCGATTTCCTCCTGGGCTAGCATGTAGTCCATCATGTCGCAGCTGGTACAGACGCTGTTGAAGGGCAAATGGTTGGCAGTGATATTCTCCAGCATCGTGAAGGTGGATTCCCAATCGCCGGGTACATCCACTACCAGCTCCTGGTACCTAAGCTGGTGCTGATTGAAGTAGCTCTGGTAGTGACTTAGCTTGAGTGGGCATGCTCTGAAAGGTTAAGGAGCCTACCAAACATTACTTGATGGTGAGGATGCCCTGCCGTACTCCCGTCAGCTTGGCCAGAATAGAACCCGGTGGCGCCTCGGCTGACCCACGGTGGGTTAACTTGGCACTAGCACCCTCCAAGTCGGTCTGCAGTACATTGTTCACGACTTCATTGACAACATGGCCAATACACGGGATGTGCTGATGGGGCGCAAATTTGAAATCGGTACGCCGGGACGAAATGCGGTGGAGCTCGTCCACCAGAACCAGCATCGATGGGCTAAAATCGGTAGTGATGGTAAACACCTTAGCGGTAATTTGAAAGGTATCTAGCACCTCCACCAGCTGGTTGGCCATCTCAGCGCCGGTGGCATCCTTCGAATCAAGCATGCATATCACTGCCTCCTTGGCGGCCCAGTCGTCCAGAAAGTGCACCGTAACTGGCACAAACCCAGAGCATCGAGTGATGCTGAGTGACAGCGAATCCTGTTTGCTGAGAAGCTCCCTCATCTGACTGCGGCACTCGGCCAGGCCGTTAGTGATGAACTGAGAGGAGTGGTTGTCAGTAGGCATCAAGGTGGCCCTCTCGCCTTCTAGCCCGGAAAGTTGAAGCATGTGCAATAAATTTTGATCCTGTAGCACAGGCAAAGGTACGAACTCCTTTAGTGCCATCCCTTGAGTAGACGTCTCGTCTTTGAATTCCGTACCCTTGGCTCTAGCCCCCAAGGACGAAAACTCTAAACATTTTAGATCGTACCGATCCGGATGTGTTCGAGCGTCCGCTTTTCTTGCTTGGACTTTCTTCCGCATCGTGCGCCTAATCTTCCCTGGGTATTCTGGTATCTCGTGTGCCGCCAGCAGATGATAGCTTATGCTTGAGGTTGAGCCTCGGTTGGCCTTGAAAAACCGCCCGCAGCCGGGTACGAGGCATTGAATAAGCATGATATCATTTTTCGTACACCCGCTTCCCATAGCCGTGAGTGAAAACCCAGCTTCGTTTGGACTGCTGCTTCCGCGGGGCCGAATCCGGCGCAGCTTGGGCCGCGGGTTGCTCGGCAGGAGCTGAAATCTCTGACCTATCGCTCAGTAGTGGGGTCATCAGCTTATCCATAGAATGAATGGGCGGGGCGTGAGGGCTAACCGGATATTGTTCGGCTGAGGCTGGGATATCGAGTGAAAACATATCCCGCGCCACCTCATAAGATGCGCCCTTGTCGGTAAAGTTTGTATCGGCAGGTTCGTTCATGTCCGTCAAAAAGAAGTCGATTAACTAAACTTGAACTGAATTAAAAAATATTGGAATGGATGCTCATACAAAGTAAAGCACACCCATCGAAACCAAAAAATACTTTACTCAGTAAGAAAGTTTTAAAAAGCTACAAGTGAGAGTAAATAAAACCCAAAGAGAATATGAAGTTTTCCGCAATAAAACGAATAAAAAAGATCATAGGGGCACTGCAAGCTTAAGCGAATCGTCATGCCTTAAAGCAAGGCGTGACAGTTCGGTTTGTAACGAAGCGTGAAATAATTATTTAATTGCTAGCGTACCATAAATGTACCATAAATTTTGCGGTTGGATTAATCTTTTGGGTTGCAGTGAAATCAATTTACCGCTTTAAAGCCGCTTCCCGGTTTGACTTATTAATGCGGCGGTGTATGTGATGAAAGAGGGTTGCTCGTGGATAACGCTTGATTATCTTAGCATCACCGATACTAAAATCTGGCCAAAATTTCGGTGAGGTTTATCACATTTGAATCAGTTAATTGAAGGGTTAGAAGTACTGTTTCAGGATGGATGATCGAAATTGGTTGTTAATCAACCCTAGAATCGTTTTTTATTTAAAGGTACAATTATTTATTTTAAGGGTGGTTAGCCAAGTGGGTAAAACTGCTTCCACCCCTAGTGCAGGTTTTGAGTTCGAAGCCTGTACTGGCTAGAAAAATATTCTCGGTGTGGTATATTTGTCCCAAGGTTGACCCACCTCGAATAATATACAATTATTCATTTTCACCAAAAACTGTGACCCTTTTTAAGGTTCAAGAGATGAATTAATACGTTTGTTGCCAGTGTGATTCAGTTGAGTTTCTCATGAGGCCTTAATATGACTATTGACAAATTATTGAATGCCAGGAAGTGAGGAAAATATTAATATACCCTATTGTCCCAATTGTCCAAAATTACCACAAATATAATTGGACTATTTTAATAAATGCTATAATACATGGTTATATAGATAATATTTTATCATAAATATAATTAATAAAAAGTATAGTATAATATTTATTTTTTAGTATTTTTATTTTGTATCTAATCCAATTTTTAAATCTAAATATCTACCCATGCAGCTAGGAATTTTATTTTGCATGCCTTTTTCTTATATACTCCTTCTGAGCTCCAATAGTGGTGGTTTGAGGAGTGTCAGGATTCTTACCCAAATTAGAGATTTGGATGAGGTAGATGATAGGAATCAAACTTGAGTTGTCAAAGTATCTGAAACCAATATTGGGGATAATCCTCAACAAATTTCCAGCCCTCTTGATATCAGACAATCCCTGACTAATGTGGTCACATTAATTACCCAAAACCATCTAAGATTGGGGTTCAAACCCAATCTATATGGCAAGCAAATCCTATTTGACCAAGATGATTAAACCTGCTACAGAATCCCCCAATTTATAATAATTATAGATCTTAGCTTGGACCACTTGGAAATAGACTGGGTAACCTCTCAGATCTTTCTTATAATTTTGATTCTAAGCAAATAAAGATTACACTCTTTTTCATCTAGTACTAAAAAAAAGATTACACTCTTTTTTTCTAATTTTAAGTCAAATTGGCCTTCCTCAATTTATTTAGGAAGAAATAATAGCTAGGATCTTACAACTCCAGGGATGTTAACCTGAAGCAAAACTTTCCAGCCAAAGAAAGCAAATTATATAAAATCTAGCACCCAGTAACTTTGAGTTTCCTGGCTTATAAATAAAAAGGAACAAGTGGTCTAAACTCTAGATCCTGACAGGGAGATTTTTTACCACTTTGATTTCATTTAAGACATCATATTTGAAATTGATATTAGTGATGCTAAACCTATGAATTGTTTGTTAATAAATTTTTCACCCCATCACCCATATTTGGATGACATGGTGACAAATGTGATAAATTGAAAAATCATGGTAGCTATAAAAAACCAGTTTGTCACTTGAAAATGATTAACTGAATTTGTAAATATTACTGTCAGAAGACAAATAATCTCAGACCAACCCATTATTGTAAGTCTTGGGAAGGAACCCCTCCATCTGGACTGGGATCAATTCCCATTATACTCTAAAAAGGGGTGGAAGACAGCACCTGTGAATCTCACCTTCCAGGGTGATTTAGCCTATGTGGTGGATGAGAGATGGGTAATGGCATACCCTCTAAGAGTTGCAGCCCCCCTTCCAGTAGCCTCTTCCACCAAGCTGGTAGAGAATATTTGGAGGGTTTGCTAGGAGGTGGCAAAATTTCATGAAACGCCCCAAAACACCCAAGACCCTGCTATTACATCCAGGCCACACCTGTCCCCAACAGGTATGGAGGTGGTTAACCACTTCCCCACCAACTGGGCTTAGCTCTATGCAGCTTAGCCTTGGGTGCAACCTGTCATCCATCCAAAATGTCACCACTATATCAAAAGCATGCACATAATGGAGAAAATAATTTTGAGTACTGGGCCCAAAAAAAATTTAGTTGAGCAGTCCAGACCCAATTTGAGTGAAAATTAGGTCCAGGAACCCAAAATGACAGTTTGTTTTGAATTTATTTTCATCAGCAGTTTCATATGCATTTCAATTTTTCCCAGTGAGCTTATAAGCAGCAGTCCCAACAGGTACCATTGTTGCTCATTCTTCTTATTTTATATCCCTTCAAAGTTAATAAAATTCTTGAAGAAATCAAATACTCTAGCTTCAAATATTTATTGAAAAAGAAAATGGGTGATGACCACCAATTTAATACCCTCTGGCTGGTCCTTGTGGCCAGTTTTCTTATATTACACATCAATTTGGATGGCTATACCCACAGCATTCTGGCTTGAGATTTGGGTGGTAATGCACCCAGAGTTCCAGGCCAGTCTAAATAGTCCTTTCAGCATGCTCCATGACAATTATAAGTACAGGCTTGGATAATTAGGCCAGAGGAGAATTATTTTATAAATTTAGGAACAATTAATAGTGCTTCAATTTGACATTTTCATAAGATTTAGCATATAAAAATAAATAAAATCATTATCAGATTCTATAAATTAAGACTAGTGATATTTTATAGAGAGTAGATATTTATACCAATTTAAACATGATAAAACAAAGCAAAGCTTGGTAAAAAAAGTCAAGTACTTCTAAATCAACCAACAATTAAAAACCAACAACAACTTATTAAAACCAAAAACTTATCAAATTAGCCAATCATTAACCACTTACTATAACTATAAAGCTTACTAATCAACCTAAAACCACCAACTACTTGGCAGAACCATTTAAACTGTCAAATCAACCAAATATCAAACTGCTCAGTTATAATGATATATTGACACCATCAAAAACATATAAAGTTTTTACTTATTAAATATGATTTTACTCTGAAAGTTAACTTTTCATTGTATTATTATATTGTCATCAGAGATACATAAGTGTTACAAATTTCAAAGCGCTAGCTAGTCTGGAAGGCAGTTAACCAGAAACTTTCAAATCAACCAAATACCAGATGTCATGGCAACGGCAAATAAAGTTTAGACTAGTCTGACAGTCAAGTTTCAAAAGCATCCATAAGTTGATCCAGAACGCCAGTGGCTTTGCCACTTAAATGATGGGGTAGCTGATAGGGAGATGATTTGTAACAGAGGACTGAGCGATCATGAGGGTAACAGAAAGCCTGGTGAAGAACCAAGCTGTTGCAACCTCAGGACCAATGGGCCTGGGTGTAAAGAGTTGTGAGAACAAGAAAAGATTTGTAAGAGTTTTGATGCAATAGACCCAAGTAGTTTCATTAAATGTAACTATTGAGAAGGTGGCTGGGGTAACCCAGTCAATAAGTAGGCTGCTGGGCCACATGGCAGATATTACAGTGGGTTCAAACAAAAAATTGAACATAATAAATAAATTCAAACGTGGGAAGATTTTTATTGAAGTAAATAAAGAGATTCAACTATCAATTTTTATAGTGTGTTACAAATGTTTAAATAGATGATTGATTTAGAGAATAGCTTGGAAAACATGGTATTGGGGCTCTTGAGATTTTACCTAATCTGGCAAACTTTGGGCGAGGGAAAAAATTATTTTGAACTGACTCAAAATTGTTGGCGGCAGGCTGAGTTGCTGTCAGTTCATCCATGGACACTCAAGTGGCTGATTGACTTTGATTTCAATGACTGGATTGACAGCATCTTAACTGACAGTCCACGGGAACCTCCCATGGCCACCCCATGTAGGGGCAGTCCCATGAGGTTTGGAACAGGTTTGGGATACCCAACCTGCCCGCACCCAGTCACTTCAGCATCCATTTGGTCAAGCGGGAATTATTAGGCAAAGATTTTGGTGTGTTTGGGGCAGGTTTCAAACTGTGGGCTGCATTTTCCAATGGCCAAATTCCATTGAGTTTTGCTGCCAATTCTACACTTGGTACTTCATTATTTGCAATTGCACACCTCTTGGGCTTTGTTGCTGTGGGTTTGGGGCTCTCAGGCTTTGATGCCAAAGGCTCATTGCCCTCAAGTTCGTTCAAACCTTTTGTCTCAATATAGTACCAATTATCCAAAAGCTCATAACAGATCCCCTTGATTCAATATATTAATTCATTTAAAGTTAATATGGGGACTGGTGGCAAAATCCTTAAAGGCTAGGATGTTACCCATCGCTCATCCACCATGTGGGCAAGGTCACCCTGGGTGATAGGGGCAGATGGCCTTCTCAGACCTATTTTGGATGGAAATGAGAATGCCACCTGGTCTAAAAGGAGGGGACGCTCCTCCAGACTTACATCAACCTTTCCTTTTGCCAAAGGGAGGGCACCATCACCAGGGAATTGAGTAAGGGCCACATTCTTATGGGCCTTGGGCAACTTGATCGCCATTAGTGTGTAATTTTTGGGGAAGAATGGAGAGCATCTGGGTGAGTAGCATGGAAAGCCTCAACAAGCTCTGAGCAGTTGGCACAGTCTCGCGCTCCAACCCAGCTGTTTGTGTAGGCTGGATAGCCTTTCCATTTAATGAGATATTGGACTGATTAGCGGGATTTATGGGAAGCCAAAATGCCCTCAACTTTGGCTTCCACAGCTCCCTCAATTACAATGGGTGTGGGGTCCAAGGGGATCACCCCTATAAAAGGGGACAACTGAGACACATGGAAGACTGAGTGTTGCTTCCAGTGGGGTGGCAATTTTAAATGGAAGGAACAATTTACCAGCCTCTTCTATCAGGTTCAGACATAAGTGCAAGCTGGAAAACTTAAGTGATGGCACCTGCATGCGCAAGTTCTGCTTTTCAAGTATGACATGGGGTCCTAACTTTATTTCATGCGCCAAGAGCCACTTTTAACTCACAAATTGCTTGTAATCACTTATAGCTTTAGTTAAGTGCTCTCAAACCAAAAATACTGTGTGGCATTGATGTGCTGGGCATGATTGGCAGCGGCTGATACATCTGGCAAAGGCATAGACTGACTGAAAAAGATATATTATATACCAAAGTCGCTTCATACAGAGAGAAGCCCATGGACGCATGGGTCCTGTTGTATGCGAACTGGGCAAGGGGTAGGTTATCCGCCCAGGTATCCTGAGAAACTGAAGAATAGCACCAAAGGTACTGCTCTAAGATCTGATTGATTCATTCAGTTTGACCATCAGACTATGGATGGTACATGGTGGAGTTGCAGGATGTAATCTTCAAGATTGCCAAGAGCTCATTCCAAACCCATGCCATAAATTAGGGCCCACAGTCAATGATAATTTTCTGCAGGAGGCTGAACATTGAAAATACATGATGCACAAAAAGATGGGAAGTTTCTTCTGAGGTAATTGCAGAGGAGCACGGGATAAACAAGGAGAATTTAGCAAAGTGGTCTACAACCACCATAACTGCTGTAAACTCTTGGAGCTGAAAAGCTCAATAATAAAATCCATGGACCACAATGCCCATGGCACTCTTCTTGTTGCAATGGATGTAAGAGACAATTCTACCATACCGGTATGATTTGTCCCATGCACAAGTTACACAGTCCATGATCCATGCTGGACATCCTTTGACAAGCCTGGCCAATTATTGGTATGCTTGATTAGATCAATGCACTTCTTATTCCCAGGGTGACTGACGGCGGAAGGATTGTGATGAGCCTGAATTAATTCAGCTTGGAGAAGAGGAGGGACCCACACCTGCAACCAAAATTGGAGGAGCCCCTCAGCTAGATAATAAAGGGAATGCTTGGAGGAATTGAGAGACAACTGCTCCAATAGTTCCAATGTAAAGAGAGTGTCTATAACCCTTCTGTTTCCAGCGTGGAGGAGTGTGGTGAATAGGTCCAACGTCAGGAAACTAGTTGCTAGCACAAAAGTTACTAGATCCCAGAAGAGGGTGTGTGAGCTAGAGTAACTCAGGTATAATAGGGTAATAATTAGATGTAGGAACCAAAAGGGAACAGCGCGGTGCACGGAGTGGTAAGGTATGGGCTTCCTAGGTTGGAGGGAACCTGGGCGGCCCAATGATGCATGGGCAGATATATTTAGCATTGTTGAAATTAAAAGGTTAACATTACGTGAGACCTCATTGAAGGGGTCTGCACACAGGAACGTCCAAGATAACATAAGTATAAAAAACGGGGTACTAAACGGGGGGTTTATTGTATGGGAGAAGTTGACCAACAGGGGAGATTGGTCTCAACATGAGAAATTTCAAGGGAATTTGGAGAAACAATCAATCGGAGGAAGTGGGTCTAAGCTGAGGCGTGCCAATAGGCGCACACTTCCATCAGGCAATACACTATATCTGGTAATCGACCAAACTCAGGTAATTGATTGTAAGAGCAGTCTGGCTAAAGCTGGAAATGTCGAAGACTGAATGAATTTAGTGACACCGCCTCCTAGAAACTGAAGCAAACCATTTTCATTCATTACAAAGCTAGTTAGTTTTAACACCCCTGCTCCTATATAGGGCCAAACTTTGCTTGCATCGATAGGACCAACTTGGATATTTTGCCTTCAATCAGAGTTGGTCTATGGTATGCTTGATATCAGAGAGGCCTGATAACTTCACCTTATTGGCCTCCCTGCAGGCAGCTTTGTCTCTCAAGTTGGTCCCAAGGATGATGTCATTTCCAACCATGACATTACCCTCTCCTCCTTTCAGGGCTCTACCCCCTCCAGGGGCTTTCGCCAGGGAAAAGTTCTTATGGGATGGGGCCAACTTCATTGTGGCAACGGTTTGCTTTGGTTGAGAGCTGGAAGCCTAGGGAAAATGCTTGTAGAAAGCCTCAATCAGGTCTTGGGCATGCGCACAGTCATGCGCTGGTACCCAACTGTTCTCCGCTGCATTGATCCATTCCAAGATACCAGGTACTCAAGTCTTTTCTTTACTCTGCGGGAGGCTACTATTTCCTCCACTTCCCACTCTGGCACCCCATCCACGAGATAAGCCTCAGGAGTCTCTGGTGGGGGGCCTCAAACAACGTCAATTTTCTCTCATGAAAGATGGAAAAGATCTGAAAAGAAGAGGGAAGATCTAACTGGTAAGAGGCATGACCCACCTTTCTAACCACGCGGTAAGGGCCAAAACTCTTTGGTCCCAGCTTTTTGTATAACTGCTTGATAGGGATGCTACAAGCATCAAGCATCACGAGATCCCCTTCTTTGTACACTGGACCCATTCATCGCTTACCATCAGCATTATCCTTGTATACCTGCATTGCTGCCTCCAAACTTGTGGAATTCCCCTGGTGTACTTTCTTAAAAGTCTTGGCAAAGTCCACCACCGCTTCAACCTTAGATCCACAGCTGGGCTCCTTGTTAAAGGCGGGGTTAAAAACATGGTTGACAAAAAATGGAGAACAACTAATCAAGAATGCAAAGTGTTGTTGTAGCTAAATAGGGCCATAGGAAGGTGAGAAGCCCAATCTGAATGATCTGCGGCAGTGTAATACCGCAGGAATTGTTCCAAGAACTGGTTCACTCGTTCAGTCTGCCCATATGATTGGGGGTGATAGGCAGTTGAATGGCAGGGACGAATCTGAAGAGTCTTACACAACTCTTCCCAAAAGATGGAGGTAAACTGGGGTCCCCAGTCACTAATAATTTCTTGGGGACCCCATGAAGCGCAAACACATAAGTAACGAAGAGACTGGCCATCTCAGCCGCGGTTATTGTCATTCTGCAAGGAATGAAGTGAGCGAACTTCATAAATTGGTCCACCACCACCATGATGGCATCATAACCATCAGAAACAGGTAATTCCACAATGAAATCAACTGATAAGGAAGTCCAGGACCCTTTAGCCTTTTGGACTGGTACCAACAAACCCACTAAAGGTTGACGATTTGGTTTCATTTAATTGCAGATCAGGCACTCTTTACAATAGCTTCCCACCTGAGCAGGAAAGCCCTTCCAATTGTAGGTGCGACGTATCAACTCCAAGGTCTTTTCTTTCCCAGGATGACCAATGGTGATTCCGTCATGATGATCCCAGATGATTTTCAGGCGCAGCGGTCCAGCAGGAACCCATAGGCGCCCCTGAAACCACACCATATCATCATTTACATGATAACCCCCGGATAACTCCTCCTGATTTAGAGTGCTCTTAGCGAGAACCATAGTATGTTTGGGTGATAGCAGCTGAGAAAGAACTACCTTTCTGAACATACTATATCCTCTGCATTTTCTAGAGGTGCAAGCGTTGGCGTTATGGCCATGGAATTGGTAAGTTGAGACATAATCTTACCCAGCGGAATGATCAACTGGTTGTTATGAACTTCTAGCTCCTTTGGATCTGGAGCCAAAGCAGGGTTGCGGCTTAAAGCATCCGCCAAACCATTCTCCTTGACCTTGGTGAACTCATAAGAAAATGCAAATTGGGCAAGGGTCTTATGCCAACGGGTCTGCCGTGGAGTTAGGACATGATGAGTGTGGTAGTACAGCAAGGCATGGTTATCTGTACGTACATGGAAGGGTTGAGAGGATCCATGCAAGTGGTGACACCAATAAGTCAGCGCCTCCACCACTGTTAGTAACTCTTTGTCGTAAATGGCATAATTCAACTTGGGCAAAGACATTTTCCTGTAAAAATATCCCACTGGATGCTCTATACCATCTTCGCCCACTTGTAACAAGGCAGCCACTATGGCGAAGTTGGAGGCATCAGTAGACATAATGAACTCCTTTAAAAGATCAACATGACGAAGGATAGAAGTGGACAATAGGGTGCACTTTACTGCTTGGGAAGCATCCTCCAAAATGGGGATAACTGAAGCACTTTTGCACCACAGGCCTTGTACAAGGGCTCTACCACCTCTGAAAGATTAGGCATGAACTTCTTGAGGAATGTACACGTCCTCAAAAACTCCTCAATTTCTTGACTGACGTGGGGGTGGGCCATTCACAAATTGCCTTCTCCTTGTCTGGAGTTATCATATGTCCTTGGTCAAGCACGACGTTGCACAGAAAAGTGACCTGGGACTTAAAAAACACTATTTACTGATCTTTAGCGTAAGGTGGGCTACCCTTAACCTCTTCACCACTTGCTGAAGGTGTACTTTATGTGACTCATGATCAGGGGAAAACATCAGGATATCGTCCATGTAGGCAACCGCGCATACCCCCAACAAGTCTGCCAATGCAGCATAAATGCGGCGTTGAAAGATGGCAGGGGCATTCTTAAGCCCAAAGGGCATGACCCAAAACTGTAAAATTCCTTTTTACTGGTACATAATGCAGTTAACCACTCCTGTCCCTTCTTTATCCAGATATGACCGAACGCACTGAGGCAATCCAGCTTGGAGAAGTCTTTAGCCTTCTCCACATAACGCGCAATCTGTGAATCTAAAGGGATGGGATAAAAATCTGGTACAATAACATTGTCTAAAATCTCATAAACTACACAAGGGTGTGAAGTTCCATCAGCCTTCTCCACAAAGAGAAGCGGGGTACAGACAGGGGAGGTACGCTGAAAGATTGCACCTTTGATTAACTGCTCCTTTACCCACACATCTAAAGCCTCTCCTCCCAGACAGTCAATAGGTAAATGGGGAAGATATACGCATCAGATCCACCGTGAGCTTGGACTCACAATCAAACTTGGAATGATCTGGTAGTGCATTAGCTGAAGCCGCATCAAATGAAGATTCCAACCCCTAAAAACAGGAAGGTAAGGGAACCTCAACAGAGGGCTTCAACAAAGGGGCAAGATTAAGGGTGTGAATATTGGGCCAATGGGGCAATTTGCCCTGAAAGTGGGCATCAGCTAAAGAACCAACCAACTTGTGACAATTTTTTAAGGACTAGGGCAGGGTATTTTCTTTTAAATTAGTCCTGACGTCAAACTTTCTTCACCATTCTACACCCAAAATAATGGGATATAATAGATTTTTGATAGTTTGAAAGTGGATGGACAGAAGATAGGAGCCCACCTGGTAGTCCACTATCCCCATGATTTTCAGTGTGGGGATAACTTGAGAAGCCCCGCCTCTAACCATACCACCTGGCGAGTAACTCAACTCAAGGTAATCAGCAAGGTCTTGGTCCATAAAAATTGTCAGTGGCACCAGTATCCACTAAAATAGCTGTGCTGAACTTCCCAAAGGGGATTTAAGGGTAGCAGTCAATAAAAAGTATCCAGAATGGGATTTAAAGCAGAAAACGCCACCACCTCACCTGAAAATTTTTCCTCTGGCTTGAGAAAGCCTTCAGGGTATGATTTGGAATCATAGAAGGGGGAGGGATAGTTGGCCAATCTTACTACTGAGGCCACATATCCCACCCCATTTTCTGCAGATACATATACTTTATCATATTTAAAACGAAGTTCTTTTTCAACTTCCTGAGTGCCCCAGATCATGGTAGGGGCCAAACGAGGGTTCCCAGGGGTAATCTGATATACCAGAATAGGGTCCTCATCCAAGCTTTAAGAGCCAATAAACGTCTCATTTTGTGATATAACGTTTGCGTGATAAAATGCATTTTCAGGCTCCATCAACCCCATACCTGCTCCAAGGGTCTGGTGTACATTGTTATCCAGGACCATCACCCCCAAGCCCAAGGTTGATGCTTCAGCTTGAATCATGGAAATGCAACGCAAAGAAAACCCGTTATCCTCATTCCATTTTTGGTTAAGTTTGGGTATAGACTCACCTGGATCTTTGACTTCCACCAAAATGGGGAGGGAATCAGAGGGAAGCGCTTCACAATATAAGGAAATATTACTAGTTGCAGATGCGGTATCTATAGGGGTGGCTGCAGGCGACATCATCTCAGCAGAATCATCTAAAACCTTTAATTTAGTCTCAGGGCTAGACTCCTGTTCAGCTTTGAATTCAGAAGAGCTCAAAAAGTTAAGAGGGTATGATTCTTTCATATAGAGAGACATGCGCAATTTTTTGGCTTCCATATTTATAGGGTCAATCTGGGTGAAACCATGACGGCCAAATTACCTTGCCCCTCCCAGGTTGGGGTGGGAAAACCACCCCAAAGGGCTTCAACAAGATGATCAAATTTAGAAGGGGGCAACTGCCAAATTGGGGAGTTTTGCATGGAGAGGTCCAAAGTAGAATGGAGAAACAACGTAGTAACTACATCAAGTAATGGTAAAGCTTGGGCTTTTTTGCAGAATTTATTTAAATATACTTTCACCAGCTGACCCACTTGATGCAGCGAAAAGAACTTGTAGAAGGAATGGATGGATGCTCTGTCAGGACAACTTTGCTCCAAGACCCTCTCCAAGCCCTCAAGATTGCCACAAGAGCAGATGAGCACAGAACACCGCAAAAACCCAATTGACCAAATCTGGAGACAGCTGATACAAAAAATTTACTCCCACAAAAGTGGATGTGAACCAGATGAATTATTATTTTCCAAAGAGGTTTTTGGCTCAAGAGAAGCCAAGGCCTGTTGAATTTACAAGTAAATCTCAGGAGAAAGGTGGGGGATTGTGACACCAGAAAAAAAGTCTGAGACCACCAGGTATGAGCAGGAGGGGAGGACACTTCCCAATTGGTAGTTGCAAGAATAACTCTAAGATGCATCAAAACAAAACCAAACGAGAAAACTGTGGTGAGAACCATCATGGCAGTGACAAATGGACAGCGCACCCAGTTTAAACATAAAGAAAGTCCCACACGGATAATTCTGATGCACATATGATAAAATGGTTAGTTGACTAATGTCAAGAGAGTGTCTGTAACTCTCTCATTCCCAGCAAGGTGGTGTGGGATGCAAACCCACACTGATAGAGAACTAGCCATCAAAAGAATGGGAAACAAGGTACCACAAATGGTGCCAGTACAGAAGGGACCCAAAGCAAGGGTGTAAAGTGCGGTATACAATATCAGGTAAGCAGGAAACAACAAAACTTGAGTAAACCCCTGAGGGGAGTCCATAATAAAGTGTAAATTGGAGCTAGGAGGATTAGGTGCCTCGATCTGGAGTGGACCTGAGCGGCCCAAAAGAGCACCTGAAATTTTTGTTATTTGTGATAGAATATAATTATCAACATAGTTGGAGACCTCCTCAAAGAGGTCCGCACCCAGGTTTGCCCAAGGAACCATAAAGAAAACGTAAAAAAAGGGTAAGTATATTTGTGAAAAGTCAACCAACAAGGAGTGTTGGTCGCAAAAACTATATTTAACCAGAGTCAGGGTAATTATGGGTCTGTGGAAGTGGGCATAAGCCTTGACGCTCCAAAAGGCAGATGCTCCCATCCAAATTGGTAAAATACACCAAAACTGTCTTCACTCAAGTGATCAATTGAAGTTTTATTCTACCCAAACGCATAATCCTGCAACTGGAACGTATTTTAAACCATCATTCCCCAATCAACCAAATTGAACCATCTCCATTTAATAAATAGCTTGTCCAATTTAACGCCTGGGCTGGTACAAGGGGCTGAGCGTTTTGCACCTCACTAGTACTAACCTGGGCATATTTGGCTTGTACCCAGCGTTGGTCTAATGTGTGCTTGAGGTCAGGGAGGGCCTGAAGTTTCACCTTCTGGGCCTCCTGCCGCCCAGCCTTATCCTTGGGGTTGGTATCTACTATCAAGTCATTTAATTATGACATACACCTGCTCCACTGAAGTGGCAGCATTGACTTCAAAAATACAAGCCTTAGAACCCCCAGTAGTGGGATGAGGGGCCAAATCAGCAACCCTAGGAACAGACAACACCCCCATGCTTGCAACCCATTCCTGCTCGCCTCCTTGAGGAAAAGGGGCAACCAAAGTTCCTCATTCTCTTGACCTGGGGATAGACCCTAAAGGTGTTCTGGCCAAAGAAAATATTCAAAATCCAGCATAAAAGCCGCGATCTGCTGAACAGGCCAACCTTGTGGCATCCACCACTATAGCCAACTGTTTAACTTTTCATTTGTATAGCTTAACCAATGAAGCACCCCACCCATAGAGCAGGATGGTCAAGGATAAAAATGCAGGTCGTTCCATTATGTTTATGGAGTGCTAATATTAATAAGACTGGCCTGGACTCTGGGTAAGTAATCACTCAAAACCCCCAGCCAGAAAACCTCAGGTACAGCCACTATATTGATGGATAAAAAAAGAAAAAGGCAGCCATGAGGGCTATCCAAGGATTTTTCATAATTGGAAATCATCGCAAATAAAATTTTTCAAAGGAACTCTGGAACTCAAATTTTTTGGAAATTTTTAAGATTATTTTATTAAAACTAAAATGGCGGAGAGGGAAATAAAATGGAGCAACAGTGGTACCTGTTGGGGACCACTACCTAAATTCTCACAAAATGGGAATGGAAATTAAGAACACTGCCATTGATAACATTTCACAATTTTGTTCTGGCAGATTGCCACCCAAAAATGTTTTCCAATACCAACTTGGATCTGACCTGATTAGGAAAATTAACATCAAAACTTATTGGCAAGAATATTCATTCTTCAGCGGCCATGATTATTGCAATGACAACAATGTCTCCAGTGGATGGCAGGTTGCGCTCATGGCTAGGCCACTCATGGCCAACTTCATTGGGTCAAAAAAGGATTGACCACGCTTGTACCTGTTGGTGATGGGTTTATTTGCAAAATCGTTGGTAAAACCTGGCAGATGGGCAAATTTGCACCCAAAACTTACTTGTGTCCGTTATTTTTTATAAGAATGTGACTCAACCTCCCCAGCAGAACTTGGGCCTGCGGATACTTCCTCCTGAGGGCCCACACTCACTACCTTCCACTGGCTATGGCTTCTACCCTCCACTACCTCCTGACACACCCTCTGAAACCTGACCGCCAACTCTTTGGTGGCAAACAGGGGCGGAAGAGTCGTGATTTTCAGGGATATGTTGTTACCCACCTTTCATCAACTACATGGGCAAATTTCTTAGGGTAGCAAGAGGGATGGCCTTCACCTTTCTACCCCTTTTTATTCAGAATTGGATTTTCTTGAAATCAAACCACAGGGTTGTTCCCAAAGGCTTATAATTTGCGCTTGGAAGTATAGAGTGTCAGTTTGCAAATTAGTTTAAGGACTGAGGTCATGAGCTTGATGGGACATGCCATGATTGGATGCTCCCTAATTTAGTTTTTTATTTCTGAAAAGTTTCCCAATTTGAGAAGCGCTCCATCTTAAGAAATCTGGCTCTAAACTGAAAGAAAATTTACAAAAACATAGGAAAGGGATCTCAGTAATAAAAAAAGAGAGGGTGAAATTGTGGTCAGCATTTTCAATATTCATTTGCAAAATTGTATTTTTGTATCTGAGACATGTTAAATCCTTCAAAATGTTTGAAAAATTCAGATTTTTGGAAAACAGGTGGCAGTATTGGGATATTTTTTTAGAGCTTCTGACCTTCTAATAAAGTTGGGGGATTTCTCTAGAAAGGAGCTTAGTCTTGTCAAAATACCAAGTATTAGACAATGGGTATTGGAGTGGGTGCAGATATGATTTCATTTAGAAAACTTGCCTTTTCTATCCAAAAGGGGTAATATGCACCACCTGGCTTCTTGTCCTTTGTGGAAAGCCTTATAAATATATTTAACCTTGATAGTAATTGCTGTATCATTTGTTTTGGGTCGTTAAAGTATTTTTATGTCAAGTGGTTTACAATTGTATAGGAGTAGCATATAATATCTGTCTTTACTTTTATCTCTAAATTGCTTGTTATCAGAAAATTAAGCCTCAAGCCTTATTTAATATAATTTTATAAACTCTGTCCTGGTATGACACAATTTTATGGTATTAATCTAGATACACAATACCTTTATTTCTTCTATCTGGTACATATGTGTAAATCTGAGGGAGCGTCCCCTCCACCTAGACCAAGTGGTGTTTCCTTTCCCTACAAAAAGGGTCTAAGAAGGGCAGATGTCCCTCTCATCTCACAGGGCAATCTCCCACATATGGTAGATAAGCGACGGGTAACAACTCTTTCATTAAAGATCCTACCACTTGTCCCCACAATTGCCTCAGCCAAATTAGTATGGTTAATTGAGGAAATTTGCGCTGAAATACTTGAAAACTGACACTCCCATGGGTCTAAAGATCCTTATGAAGTTGATGGCAATGAGTCCTAAAAATCAAGTCTGGAAGCCTTAAATCCTTAGCAACAAAGCCTGACGGGCCCACGCATTCAGTAAATGGGGAATCAAATGTTGAATTCTTTGCAAAACTTGCCAATGGCATCAGGCCATTGGGAAACGTTGTCATATGTTTAAAACCTGCCTCAAAAATATTGAGGACAAAGCCCAACAGGCGTGTACCTTCCAAGAAGAATGTGTACAGTGTTGAATCCTTGGTTTAGCACACCAATGGCATTGTATCATTGGAAAATGTTGTTGCTAATTTAAAATTTACCTCAAAAACATTGGTTAACAAAGCCCAACGGACATATATCTTCTAAGACAAATGTTTTTAATGTCAAATCTTTGGAAGAACTTGCCAAGGGTGTTGGTTCATCGTCAAAAGTTGATTTTAGATCAAAAAACTTCCCTCAAATATTAGAATCATTTGATGAATCTTGCGTGGCTAAACAAACACCAAAGCAACTGGGTGCGGGAAGGTTTGGTACCTAAAACCCATTTCTGACCTCTTGGGGCCACCCCTATGTGTGGGTGACCTTGGGAGGTTCCCATTTCCTGTTGGATGAGCCACTGTTGCACTAACTGTCAGAAATATAGTGAAACTGAAATTTGGGCGTCCAAGGGTCAAACTGACAGCATTTCATCCTGCTGCTGACTCTTTTGAAGCCAGTTCAAATTAAGTCTGTTTCCCCCCTCACACAAAGTTTAGTGGGTTAGGTCAAATATTGAGGGCCTCAAACCCATGCTTTTATAAGTTAATCCCCAAATTGATCATCTATTTAAGGAGTCATAACACACTGAGGAAATTAACAGTCAATTTTTAAATGTACCATTCATTAAAATCTCTTCAATTTCCCATTATTTTGATTTGTTACATTTTTTCCTCGCCAAACTCCTTATGGCACTAAAATATGTGGCCCCACAGGCCCCATATTGGCTGGGCAATACCAGTCATGATAGTAACTATAGCTCCTACTGCAGTCAACTGGGCTATCATGTGAATAATTTTTGAACTCAGCCCAATTGTCAAGGTCATCCGTCAGCAGGTTTTTGGTGTCCTGTGGGCCCAACTTCCTCCACTCTGCATGAGGATCTGCCTTTTTGCCACTGTTTTCATACCCAGATCACCTATGATGAGTTCCACACCAGCTAATCCAATCGCACAAGTCCCCACATCCAGGGCCGCCAGGTCTGGAGTTACAACTGCCTGATTTCTTTCTGGGTTCCTTTTCACACTTATAGTCCACCAGTGTTCAATTACACATCTCCATGCACAAGTCAATGTCATTTGAGTGGCAGTCTCTGGCATTCTGGCTTGCCTGTTGGGTTCTTTTGCATCATAACTGGCAGGACAGGTTAAACTTTATCTACTGTCTCCCTGACAATATGTATTCTTAGGTAACCTACCCTTGAACAGACCGTATATAGTTAGACATATGAGAAGCATACATTTCCAAGATTTATAATATTTATTAAGGAACTGCCTTTACACTATTTTACTGTCATTGCAATATAATCCTAATAGAAATCTATACACACTTAAAACTGAAGGTCATAGAATGTAGTAGCATAGGTATATCTAAAGTTTAGATATCATTTCCTTTAGTATGCTCAAATAAAAATGTAATTTCATTTACATTTAAAATAAGCTTTAGTAAATATCTTATACCACTACATTTTTTGGTGGATCAATGCTAAAAATAGTTTTATTGGAATTCTAGTTTTAAAAGAGAGCATGTGTAGGGCATTTCAGAAAACTCTAAAGGTTATGGATATTTTTTAGGAAAATACAGCTTTCCCATTGTCTTTGGCCTTGCTGATAGACTTATAAGTTGGAATAGGTCCAGTAAGTTAACCCTCAAGTAATCTGTAAAGTTATTAGCACTACTATTATTGGGCTAAGATAGCACAATCACTAAGTCATTGATGACTTTTAAATTAGGTCTTTTTGTTTAGGAAATTTATTGGTAATCCTTAAACTGATGGTTAAATAATGCAAAAATCCCCCAATAAAAACCAGATCCTGTTTGCATTAAAATCCATTATATATAAAAGGCTCAGTAGTTGTTTTGCAAAATATACAGCGGTATATTAACTTAGTAAACAGCTATGATTTGTCACTGATTCTTTTATAAATTGCTATAGTTATAATGCTTAATTTTATAAGTTTATCAGCAGTTGTTTGTTGTTGAACCTCAAATATTTGTTAAATAAATATCTAGCCAAAACTTTTATAGCCCATCCCATTAACTGGCTGTTCTCTCATAAATACTTCATTGTGAAATCCAGTGTTTCAAGCGCTCACCTGGGTGCCAAAGTAAACTTATTTCAAACAATGTCTTTGCACATATGTAATGATTTAGTTTTTCCTAGGCCTTTTAATGTCACAGTTAAATTTTATAACAGTTTATATCTAGTATAAACGGTAAAATAAGATGTCTGACCTCCTTCCATAATTGTAAATTCTATATGTGAAAATGAAACAACAATAGTCATGTCTTACAACCAAATTTCTTTTAGTATTATTAACGTATATTGTATTTTCTGGTCCACATGGTGCACCAAGAAAAACTTTAGAACCTCATCCCCATTTGTCTTGGGTTCTGTCAGGACGAAGGGGTTTTAGGCCACTTGTACTTTTACTTTTAAACCAGGAGACCCAAATTTTCTGGGTGCTGGATTATAAGTTTTTACTTTCCTTTCTGGAAAGTCTTCACATAGGATAAGTGCCATTGAATGGTAAATACTATTTATTTTTTTAGTCACTTATGGAAATAGAGGTAAGCCAAATTAGTAAATAGCAAAAAGAGAGTAAATTTTATTTGCTTAGAAACATCGTTATATGTGAGATCAGGGAGTTTTACTTGGTAAATCTCCAAGCTTTCTGAGCTAAGATCTATTCTCATCACCAATTGGGGATTCTGCAGCATGCTGGTCACATATGTCAAACTGGATTTGATCGCTGCATTAATTGGGTTTAAAACCTAATATTAGGGAGTTTTGGGCGAGTACTATTTGATCACATCAGTTGGAGTTAATCTCCAATATCAAGAGGGCTGGAATTTAGTTAGGTATTATCCCCAATAGTAGTTTTGTCCATTTCATCAGATTAGGTTTGATTCACTTCATCTGACACACACAATCCCTGACTCTGGTAGGAGTCCTGACAGGTTTCATTAATGCATTATATGCCACCTGTTGGTCATCAAGTAGGAGAGGCTTGTTGGTGACAACCTACTTTAGTAACTGTTTGTCAACATAGCTTTTTATCACAAAACATCTATTTTAAGTATAAAAAAGCATTAATCTTAAGTAAGAAATTTTTGTTGCATAAAGTTTCCTAACAGCTGATACACATCTATTTTCAAGCATGATGAGAAAATATTTCTGTCAGAATTGGAACTTATCTCTAAATCAAGAAAAGATCCTTATTGAACATGGATAAAATTCATCAAGGCTTTTATTATAATTTCCCAGTGACTGTGGGTATTATGGGTGTGCGCGTTACTAGTACTACAGCAAGTAAATACAAATCTGAATTGGAAATCACATGGTAGATGCTTACTACTTTGTTAAACCCAAGTCTTGATAACCTCAAAGTAGTCCATGCCTTTATCATGCATCCCTATATTTCTCACATTCGTCACTATCTTCAGTTTTTTAGGTGTAGCAGAAGGATTTGATACAATTTGTATGAATGTGTAAGAGTGATTAGATTGAGGTAAAAGAATGAGCGTTTCTGGGATAAAATGTATACATATCTTATAAAAACTACATACTGACAATCATAGCTTGGTAATAATGTAAGTTCCTCTTAAAAACATTTTACTTAAACTATTAATATATGTTGTTTAACCTTATAAATACAACAACTTTCTATAAGGCTGCTTTACTGGCAAAGAAGAATGAATGATTTTATGAGTTGGATAATTTGGTCAACTTTCCTCAAGGTGTCCACTTTTTTGAGATAAACTCTTTAATCATACTGTTTTGAAATGCAAAGAAACAGCGGTTGAGTGTATTTCATAACTTGAGGGTAATATATATAAAAATCAATTTATTGCTGCTGATATATATTAATATTGATATTATACATAATTATGATCAGGGGCCTATTATCTTTAGGTTATATCCTGTCACGTCAATACCTATATGATCATATCTACTTGTTTAGCTGTTAAAAAATACTAGTTCCATTATATAGCGTTGTTATGCTTATAAAATTATCAAAAAAGTTGGGAGGAACATTCATATGTTGTTTGCTTAGATATTTCATCATTGAATATACTACCCCACCTAGATTTTTAGCAGTATAATATCCATCCCCTCGTTGTTGCCTTCTGTAAGGGGGTATGCCATCAACTCCAGTCTGTGTTTATTGTCTCATCTTTCAAGGGTACTTTATAAGTACAATCTCTAATCTTCATACATGAAGATTTAGGGGTTGATGCTTACATGGTCCAAGAATCATATTTTGAAGATTAATTTATTATTGAAGGTTTAATTCTGACTTTGTAGCCATGATGAGGTAACGCAACTCATTTAAGTGTATCATTCCTTATTTATGAGCCATACTGATATTATAAAAGTCCTCTTTTCTACAACTTAATGGATATTCATCATTGAGTTGATCCAAAATGTGAACCTTGGTAATAATGTCCATGAGCTTTATTTACTTTTGTATAAAGACTCTGGATGGTACCATATCATGGTCATATGGAGCCATAAACTTAAAATCTCTTCACTAAGTCAAACAAGCTAGATCACACATACATTTATAGATATATCTGGACAAACATAGTTACAAAAATATTTTATAGCGTCTAAAATATTAATCTATACATATAGTGATGAGAATTTGGTATCAACTTAAAAATGGTCCTAAACTTTTTACTATACATATAAAAGATAAACTTCATATATTTCTACTGATACTAAGCTCTTGCATATTGTAACACTAAATTGATATTCTTTTTCAACCTAATCATCCTCCTTCATAATAAAAGTTTATCCCATCCCAAGACTCTAAATCTTAGAGCTCCTAGGGCTTTCTCATGGTCTTATAAATTTATGTATAAAAGCTTTTCAATTGTGCTAGTATCAGAGCACTGAGTAGATACATCTTAGGACTTCAACAGCTAAAGTACTAAATTCTGACACATAACTATATTATCATATGCTTTCAAACTATCCTTAATGGTTTATTGAATGATCCCAATATATCAAGCCACTTGTTTACATTCAAATTTCCAGTTATGCCTCAAATTTTTTATAATTTACCAAATTAATTCTGACAATGTCATCTTGACTACTTTTGGTGCCACCCAACCAATTATTATTATCTCCAAAAAATTCCTTTATCTGGGAGCATCAAGATGATTATCAAAGCCTTCAGGACATAATAATATGTTCAGATGAAAGTTGTTTTATATATAAACAAGAGATATACTGGGAAGTGGGAGTTTGAAGAAAAACAACTTTTCTAAGTAAATTGTAAGTAACTTAGTTAACCCTGATTGGGGTTCAACTAAGATCAAATGCATTATAGAACAAATAGAATATAGTAATTCAACGATTAAAATTGCAATTTAGAAGGATGGATGGAGAGAGTGAGCTTTGAAATGGCTCAAAGTTGGGCATATTATTTTTTATTTAACCAAGGTAAGCTGACCAGGGGACGGACATTACCAAACTAAAACTAAAGTCATAGTAAGATAAAACTAACAATTCAAACAAAATACCCAAAATGGATGGATCAATTGAATTGTACCTAACAAAATATCCAACCAGGTGGGCAGAGAATACTGCTATCCCTCCATGGTGGATGGGGAGGGGAGATCGGGGGGCTCATCTTTGGCTGCATCCATCTCATTTCAGAGTAGGGTGCATGTTAAGGCAGATAGTAGAGGTGTGGGGGCATCGGCAGCATGGGGTTTGATATCCTTGATGGCTGGAACTTCCAAATAGTTGCCAGCCATCATTATACCAACGATGTATTTTCCCAAAGCATCTTCAGCTTTGAAGCGGGCATCTGGGAATTTAAAGAATGTGGACATGTTGGTTTGGGTTATTTTTGCTTTTGGATTCCGTGCTACTGTTACCACGTTATGGATGGCTTCAGTGACGTTTTTGTGTAAGGTTTTCATGTTGATCTTACTTTGTGGAGTAATATTGTTGGGGATAATGGGAGGTGGAATTCCTCCTGCAAGTGCAGCCACAGATTTGGCAGCTGCTTTGCAAAGCGGATGGCAATCTGGTGTGGTGGCTGCTTCTACTGCAAGCTGGTGGTTGCTGTAGAACGGTTTGGCGTTAGGTTGTGGGACATATTTTTGAGGTGGGAATTTTGCATCCCATTCTGCGTTACAGAGCCGCTCAAGTTGCAGCATTGGTTCTTCAATGGCATTACCTTATTCGTCGATTTCATCCAATAATTCCCATGGATTTTGGTTGAATTGGATTGGGGAATCAGCTTATGGTTGAGATTTGTTTGATTCATTTGCGGATGCATGGGATCAAACTGGGATCCATACTGATGTTTGGTTGGATGAATTATTTGTGGCATTGGGGCAAGGTGGGTGCTAATTGGTGGCTGTAGGTTCAGCTGCAGCATCAGGCATTGGAGGAGGGGAAGGTAGGATTGTACCCCATGTCAGAGTTGGTGTGGGGTGGGCGGCGGATTGGTGGGCATCAGGCAAACTTTTGGCGTCGGTGGAAGTTTCTGAGTATGGGCATTTATGCTTTGAGTGGTCTAACTCAAAACAGGATGGACAAATCGTCCGTCCGGCCTCAACGCGGGCCCAGAACGGATGGTAGGTGGCAGATGGGATGGTGGCATGAGGGGGAATTGCTAACAAAATTTTTGTGAATTCAGGGCTGATTGTGGCATACACCTGAGGCCCAGCGAGGCGTGTGGCCCCATTTGGGACCACAAATTGTAAGATAAGGTTGGCGCCGTAGGCTGCCAAACCTTCCATCAGCTCCTTGTGGAGCACTTTGGGGGGGAGGTGGGTGGGCAAACCAGCGAACTGGATCACCAAGGTGGTGTCCGTTGGGAGCCAGGTTCAAGTTATTGGGAGGGGAATATTGTTATAAAATAAATGGCACCATTGCCACAGTGGCTGCATCAGCTTTACAGGGGAAGCCAAGATCAAAGTACCCCTTATAGGGGTGGAAGTCTATAAAACAGGCTGGTGTCATCACCACCTGAGCCATTTTGATAATGGCTTGGTCATCGTAGGGGAAAAATTTCCCATATTTGACCCTAAGGCCAAAATGCATGTTGCTCCAGGGGAGCACCAGGGGGCAGCGGGGCACCGCTTGGGTTCAGGTGAGATGGGCATCAAGATCCTTGGGAGGAACAAATCATCCCAAGGTTTTGGAATGACTGGGTGAGCCAGTCTGAGCGCGTTTTCCTGTTGGACAGAAAATGGAGGGGGAGTTTCACCGCTGCCCCACGCTGGGATAGTTGGCGGGGGATCTGACAACATTGGAGCAAGACTTCAGTGTGCGATTAAGAGTTTGCTTTTAATTTACCAAAATTAATTTGCTCAGAAAGTTATGCCTGGGCATATTATTTTATTTTAATAAATAAAGGAACTAATATTAACAAATTAATCTATTCTTGCAAAATAACCTCCAGATATCTTTTTTCTTTAAAGTAGGAGGCTTAATAATAAATTATAAACATTAATTTATTTATATTATAAAGCTCTTTATTCATAGGTTTAAAGTAGCATGAAATTTAGGAAGGACCCTTGCAGGACAACAATCATGTTCTACCATCAACCTAGGAATGGTGGAAAATGATTGGCTCAATCTTGTTGATTAAGTTTCCCTTAGTTTTTAAAATAATCTCTTAACCTATTCTATTTTTGCATCAATGGAAATTCCCATTCTTTATCCTTCAACTTACTTACATATTGGTTCTTTGTTAGTATTTTTAAGTCAAAGTTTTAGAAATTATACATATTTATTTGGGGAAGGTTACCCAGGTGATGTACACTTCCAATGTAATGATGATACCAATGAAATGAAATATAAAAGGACACCACAGAGGGTTCATAGCCCCTCTTGTTGTCATCCAGGACCGACAGGTTTATGAAGATGGGGGATTTATACCAACTTATGATTGGATGCAGCATGAGCGAAGGAAAGGGTCAATATTTAGGAACTATATTAGTAACCATGAGAAGACTAATCTTCTGTTGCGTGGGGTCATGTTGCCAAACAATCATGCTTAAAAGGTTTTAGTATATGGTATTGGAAACAATTTGATAACTTCTTGGAGGGTAGCCTTTGTCCTTGAAAATTAATTCCATTACAACATTATGGATTGTCAATAGTGCTATTGAAACTATTAATGCCCGTAGAGATGGATGTATAGGTGAAACATATGGAGAGTGAACATGTTTCTATATAAACTGAAAACTACCCATTGCCTTGGCTTAATAAGCACACGACCTCTTATCAGATAGCTACCAATAGCGGAAATTGTTCTATACAGTGTACTAAGCTTCCATATTGGCCACATATTTTACATGAAGATTGTGAGGTGTTTGATTGCTCTGCCATGTGATACACTCTCCGCATACATCTCCATACATGTGCACATATTCTGGGTTTTATTAATGGATGGTTTGTATATCTCCAGATCATTCTTTTAGTATCCAGGCTGTATGGTATACTCATTATATCCAGGTAATCAATCCTGGCAATGGTACTCAGATTACAGTTTTCATGTTGTTTATAATTACTTAGCCATTAAATCCTTGTCTTTAAATTAGCCTTGGTCGGCCTTGTTGGCTAGTCTAGACACTTATATGGATCTTCCATTACGCAATTCTAATAACCAGAAATATATGTTTAAAGTGTACAGGGGTGCCATTTGGTCCTGGGCTGTTGGATGTGATGCCAGATACCTTATTAAAGAGTTTGGATGATTTGGGCTTCCTATTCAATACACTCATGCAAAATTTTGTTCTTGCTGTTTGAGCCCAATGTAGGTTTGGAAGGTCTGTTTTTGTCACCTGGTCTATTCAGATTCTAGTATCTGGGGTGCTTGTTTAGATAATTATTTAGTCCCATAACTCCATTCTGCCTAGGATCAAATAAAGTTTCAGGTGCACAGGGGCTTTGTGTCCAGACCAAAACTAACCCTGTATAAAAGCATTAATTGTTGTTGGAATCCAGAGCAGGTTGTATGCTCACATGTGCTTTTGAGCCCTTGATTTCAACAATATTATTTTGCATGAGAGGTTACTCTTCGATTGTGGGAATTTACTTACCAGGGGTTTCTAAAGTACAAAAATAAAAATAAGAGAACCCTAAAAATTGATAAAGAGTTGGATTTTTATAATAATTTTATTAGTGGTGGCAAGGGGATAAAAAAGCGAACCCTCTTACAATTGCATGGCTTAGTATTTAAATGAACTCAAGGCTTGAAGCGAGATAGGCGAATAACTCATTATTAGCTTTGAGCCTAATTAGGAAATATGGGGGTTTGACCTATTGGAGCTATCAAAACTTGCCTCACTTTAGTTGGAATGTCTGATGGATGGTTGAGAGTAGGTATGACAAGGCTGTGAGGTAAAGATTTGATGTATTTGAGCCAATCACCATGGGGAAAATAGTTATACCTGGTGTGACCCCCTCCAGGCTTATAATAGGGCCCAGTTTTCATTTTGTAGGTTAAATTAAATTAGATGTAGAATGCGGGGGACCTTTAAATGGCTCCCCTGATTATGCTGACGATTCAGCATAATTCTATTAGTAATTGTAGGCCTGTTTGGTTGAGAAAGTGGTAGTAATCGCCTTACTCTGAGAGGCTGGATTCCACTGAGAATTGGATAGGCCGTTAGTAAAATGAAAATTGGAGCTATTCTCCTCCAAACTTTTCTTACTTACTAATCAAACAACCATTTGTCTGACATTAACCTTTCAAGAATGTTGGGGAAGAATAGGGACGGAGAAACTGATCATGAACTCAGTCAATTGTGATTCCAGTAGCAAGGGACTTTGTGGAATATTCATCTCCCTCACTTATAGGTGATGATAAAAAGTCCCACCCAGATGGAACCAAGCTTCTCACTCCTAGCCGTGATGCAATTATGGTAGCATAATACTTATTCAGAGAGTTGAAAAGTAGGCAAGGGAATCCTGGACTCATTGGTGGACTGGCCTTCTTTAGTGACCATTTTAGCTAAGTTAGCCATAGCCCTGATTGTAATTAATTGATGTGATGGGCCAATCTTCATGACCTTGTCAGGATCAATTGGTTTAATAGTAAAGACATCTTTGGCTAATAGATCGGGTATCCCAGGTTGTCACCCATATAGAATGCAGAGGGGAGACATTTATAGAATCTGATGGTAGCTAATGCAATAAACTATATGAGCACCAAGCAGAAATTGGTCTCAGTGTATAGAGTCAGGAGTGGCCATTTTCGCAGTATAGATACCAAAGTCCCACTAGCTCTTTCAACGGTTCTATTTGTAGAGGAGTTTTAAGGGGCTGAGAAAAGCTGTTGGGCCCCAATAGAAGTAGCTAACCTCTTGACTACTCTAGAGGTGAAGTTTTTTTTCGTTGTCATAAGGGAGGACTTGGGGGACATCCATGGCGAGTGAAGATATGCTGATGGAGGAAAGTGGTGGTAGCTTTTGCGGTTTGGGCAGAGAGAGCCACTGCTTTGATCCATTTTTTGAAGTGGTCAATACCTACCAGTATGTAATGATTCCACTGGTAGTCTAGGGTAGAGGTCCTACCACGTCTAAACTGATTGTGTGAAAAGATTGCTGAGGGGTAGTGGGGTGGTATTGATATTTGGTATTGTGAAGGGATTGATTTTTCAGGTTAAGCAGGCTTTCAAGATTTAAATAATAGATTCCATTATGCCCTCCCAATAGTACCGTTCCTTGATCCACTCATACGTATTCCTCACTCCACCACGCACAAGGGTAGAGTAGGCGTCCAAGATCACCGTTACTTATTATGAAAGTCGCAGATAGGGAAGCCAATTTACTCATATCTTCTTATATAACTTTCTGCTCTTCTCCTAGTGTTGCAGGAGTGTCATTCTAGCATTTTCTGGACGGGGTCATCCTCATTGTACCAGGCCTTGGGGGTCATAAGGAGATCATTTAATTTCTCCACTTCACAGTTGTCCAGATGAAGGATCTTCAGGTGAGTCAAACCATCCACATTCATATGACGCATCCCAGCTCATTGCTCATTATTAATATTAAAATTTGAAGTTTGAGGGCCCATTGAGCCAACTGTCTGGTAGGATCCTTCATGTTTTGTAGCCATTTTAAGGAGGCATGGTCAGTAACACAATGAATGAAGTTCCATATAGGAAAGGGCGGTAATGTTTGTAGGAATCCATCCTGATTGTGCTCGCTGGTGCTTATGCTGCTGAATCCCACAAAGGTTTTTTTAAAATTTTTATAAATAAGCACTACTAGAAAAACTTGGGCTTTATGTGTTTTTATTAGTAGCAAATGGTAAGATAGGAAAAACGATCCCCCTTAATATTTTACCATTCAGTAATTAAAGTATAATGAGGTCAAGGGGAATTTGAGGATATGTTTGGAATAGCTTAGCCTAATCCAAATAAGGAAATATGGGAAAACAGCGTATTGGAGCTCAGGATACTCGCTTCATGTTAGCGGAATGATGTTAGGGGAATTATAATTGGCCAAAACATACCCACGAGGTAACAATTTTATAAACTTCAGCCAATCCCTGTTTGATAAATTTTTTCACCTTGGAGGACCCCCTGCCAAGCCTATAAAGGGGGGGTCCCTGCGTAGGTGCTTTGAAGGACTTTGTTGTGGTTGGGGTTGTGCCTTCTGATGGTTGCCCCAAGGTCCATCACATGGTTGGAGTAATCCAACCATTCAATTTTTAGTTTTATTGCACATGCAGGATTTGAAATGGTGTACCCCAATTTGTGGGGTTCCACCAAGAATTGACCAGGGTCTTTTGGTTGATTATTTCATTATTCTTATTTAAATCACATTTAGGTTCATCAGAAACTCATAAATGGCCGGCATTTCCCCATTTCATCTGAATCTAACCCAAGACATTCTTCCTCTGCAGCTGAGAGGGCAAATGTCTGACATCACCCCCTCGAGAATTTTGGGGGGAGAATAAGGCCATAAGAAATGGCCATGTACACGTTTGATGGTGACACTTGTAGCTAAAGATATGATAGAGTACTCATTTCCTCTTTTGTAAGTGATGGTGAAGGGACCCTCCCATATATATCCAAGCTTACCGCTTCTAGGAGTGATGTGGTTATGGTATTGTAATACCATATCAGACACTTGGAATGTAGGCAGGGATTCAGAGCTCATTGGCAGCCTGCCCTTCTTTAGTCACCGTTTTGGCTAAATAGTCATAGTCTCAGATTGGAGTTGGATGATGCACTGAGCTGATCTGCGCATGACTATCTTAGAGTTCCTCAACTCTAGAGGAGAATACATCTTTAACTAAAAGAGCAGGTATTCCTGGTTCCCGCCCATACAAGACCTCAAATGGGGACATTTTCAAGTCTGATGATAACAGATCTGGTAATCCATAAGGCACTTGGTAAGAATTGATCCCAGTGAAGTGGATCATAAGAGGCCATTTTGCGTAGGATGGATATCAAGGTTCCATTATCTCTCTCCACAGTCCCGTTGGTAGATAGATTATATAAAGCTGAGAAAATTTGTTGAGCCTCAGGGATATGGCCAGGTTTTTAATACTCTGGAGGTGAAATTTTTCCATTATCACATAGTAGTACTTGAGGACAGCCATGTTGAGAGAAAATATTCTGATTTAAAAAGGTGGCTGTGGCCTTGGCCGCTTGAGCAGGGAGGGCCACGGCTTCCACCCACTTAGTGGAATGGTCAATTGCTACCAGGATAAAGCGGTTGCTACTAGTAGTCTGAGGGAGGAGACCTACTACATTTAGACTAATGGTGTGAAAAGGTTGCTGCGGGGTAGTTGGATGATACTGATATTGAGTATTGAAACCAAATTGCTTCTTAAATGTAAGTCAGGCTTCCAAGACATCAATGATAGCTTCCATCATTCCATCCCAATTGAAAACCAATCCTTAATCCACTCATAAGATTTCTTGCCCCTCCATGGCCTAGAGTGAAGTGAGCTTCTAAGATAGCATGTACACGTTCTGAGGTCTGAAGGTAAGGCAGCCATCTTGTCTCCACCTTCTTATACAACTTCCTGTTATCCACTTTGGTGTTATGGGAGTGTTGTGCTAACATTTTCTGTACAGGCTCATTTTCATCACCCCAGTAATTGGGGGTCATTAAGAGATCATGTAGCCTCTCCGCCTCACTATTATCCAAGTGAAGGACTGGCAGCCAAGTCAACCCAAACAACATTCATGTGATGGGTCTCAGCTTGGTGTTTAATCTTCATGTCATAAGGCTGGAGCTTTAGAGCCCAGCGGCTAACCAGCCATTATATCTTTCATGTTCTGTAATCATTATAGAGATGCATGGTCAGTAACCACAGTGAAGGTGGTTTCATATAGAATAGGGTGGTAGTGCTTTACAGCTAACAGAACAGTAAGACACTCCATCTTTGTTAAACTGTAGTTGCGTTCCACCTTTGACAGCATCTTATTAAGATAGGATACAGTATGATATACACCGTTTTTATCCAATTGGGCTAAGATGGCCCCAACGGCGTAGTCTGAGGCGCCAGTGATTAAGATGAAGGGTTTATTATAATCTGAGTGCCGTAGGATAGGGCATTGTTGCAGAAGTTGCTTCAGCGTCTCAAAAGTGGCCTTAAGTTCCGCACCCCACTGAAAAGGAGTGTTCTTGATCAATAGGCGGACAAGAGGCTCACTAATCTGGGCAAACTTAGTGATGAACTGATGGTAAAATCCCATCATCCCTAGAAATACCTGAACATCCCTTAAATTTTTAGAGGGAGACAATTTTGATATTGCTTCGACCTTATCTTGGATTGGTTGAATTCATTTTATAGAAATGGAATGGCCGAGGAAATCCAGTTTCTTTTGAAAGAAAGTATCTTAGATGGTTTTAGCTTAATATTTGACTTATGTAGTCATTAAAGCTCCTCCTTCAGGTAATCAAGACCTTCGTTAAAAGTTTTTAAAAACTGTGATGTCATCAAGGTAGACAATGACTCAACTTAATTTCAAGTCCTGCATGATATGGTCCATCATACGCTGGAAAGTTGCAGGTGCATTGCACAACCCTGAGTTAATCAGGTTGGTTGGAAGAGACCCTCACTACAAATGAGAGCACATTTCTCCTGGTCCTTAAAGGAGATATCCATTTTCCAATAGCCGCTAGCTAAGTCCATGGCAGAAAAGAAATTAGAGCCAGAGAGTTGGGCCAGGGCGTCGTCAATGCAAGGAGAAGATAGCTATCCTTTTTCATTAGACTATTTAATTTTCAGTAGTCATGACTATCTGATGACCTCTGTTTTTCTTTTTTATTAGCAAGAGAGGGGAAGAATAGAGACTTTGTGAAGGAACTAGCAACCCCACGTCTAGTAACTGCTAAAGCTCTGTCCTCATTTGCTGTTCTTCCACTTTTGATTTGCGGTAAGGTTTTGACCAAATGGGATGGGCATCACCCACATCATGGAGTGGCACCAGCCCTTCATGTGTCCATAGTCATTATCTGATTTGGAAAATATATCGCTATAGTCGTTGAGGAGAGTGTGAACTTTTTCCAGCTCATCTGAGGTCAGCTCTTCCAAGATATGGATATTGGGTAAGGTACATACCAGGTTATCCGTTGGCAGACCCATATCCATCATAGAGTCAATGGAGTGAATTTGTATAATGTCCTCCACAGGGACTAACAAGCCTCTGCTAATCTCATGGTGTGTTTTTACAACTATGTCCTTTGAGGTGAGGTTCCCCAATAGCAAGATAATAAGCCTCTGGTAAGCTGGGTCAAGAATGCCAGACAATACCCGAGGCTCCAAGGGACTAACGCCCTCAATACTTATGAGGTGCAACAAGCAGTGGTGTGAAACTGAAGTGTGATTTTTGTGTCAACCACTTGTTGTTCACTAGGCTTAATCAAAACCTCATCTGCAACATAGAAAGGGTATCTTCCCTAGCATCCACTAAATCGGGCAATTTCTTTGTGTTATGCCCAGATGTGAATTAAGGCAAAGTTATAGCTGCAAAGGGGTATTTGACCAGGCAAGAGTATTAATGCTCGCTGGTTTTTTATTTAATAAAGACTAATGGGACTTCATAGTTGAGTAACGAGAGGAAACCTTGCTTCATGTTGATTATTCCCTCATACTCAATCTTAAATTGAGTGCTAATGAGCATATCATATGTGTTGTTATCCAAAGCCACAGCAGGGGCTAACAAAATAAGCTTCCCAAATATGAATGAAAAGGGAAGAGTATGCCCTGATTGCACAGGTATTATTGGGACCTGCAATTCCAAATTCTTTCGTGTACTCCAAGTAAGGAGCTAACTTTATCTTCTTAATAAGCTTAGTGGAGATCACGTTAACTAGGGGAGCCAGTGTCCAGGATGACCAGTATTTGGACCTTTTGAATGACCACTTTAACCTTAGTGAGCGTTCCTCCAAAGTTAGGTGACAAAGCTAAGACCTCCTTAATCTGGAAAGTGGAGGTTAACTTTTTAACATTAGTTGAGAATTTTTCATTCTCAATAATAGGTGACTCCATTAGTGTGCCAGGCCAAACAATATGAAGACTGCTGGTCCTTGCTTTTTCACAATTATTGGCGACCTTTCCCTATAATTCTCAGGGAAACCCACCAACCCAGCAGACCAACAACTTCTCCTTCTGAGGCTTGACCACTCATAATGGCTCAGAGGCCCTCTTGGGACTTGTCCAATGATTGTGGTTCAGTGACCTCTATTAACTCCCTTGGGCTTTATCCCCTTCGATCCTTTCAGTTCATTATTGTGGCTGCTAGTTGCCCAAGTTCCTGTGGGGTTTCCATCTAGTTCAAGGTTGGGAGTTGGTTGCAATAACCACTCCAGGTGTTTTAACCCAGCACCTAAACTCTGAGGATCTTCAGTCCCAACTCTACAAGCTAAGATAACCACTGTTAACTAAAAACTTAATAAAGGTAGATAAAAGAAGCTAAATAAATATTATGTTTGGAGCTTAGAAGATATTTTTATTAGGAGGAAGATCAAACTAATTATAGGAATTTCTTTCATGTCTGTAAGTCCTGGGGAACGTCATCTGGGTGTTAAATTTGGCCATTTTTCCGTTCCCAAGTAAGAAGGTACCAAAGAGAATGGCTGTACCCCTTGTTACTCAGGGCGATCTCGCTCACATAGTAGATGAGTGCTGGGTAACAGCTCTTCCACTTTGGATCCCTCCCCTAGTACCCACACTCACCTCAGCAGAACTGTTACAGGGAATTAGTGAAATCTGCGCTGAGATTGCTGAAATGAAATTGTCCAGAAACAAATTCGAGTGGCAATCAGCCCGATGTTCAGATTTCAAATGGTCAAAAAGGGATGAAGACTGATCTATCAGCTGGAATGCCTGATGGTTTTGATTCAGCCAACACGATAATCAAAAAAATCACCCCCTCCCAAAATTGTCAGGGATCATCCCTGATGGGCAGATAACAGCATCAGGCACCATTGACAAGGGTTCAAAGCTCCCTGCTGGCAAATCAGGTGTTGCGCCTGATGCAACGCTTCTGACCAAACAAATGGCCCAGTGACTGGGCATGGGTGGGTTGGGCGTCCAAAACCTGTTCCCAACCAAATGGGCCCGCCCCTATGTGGGGTGGCCTTGGGGGATTCCCGCTGCTCATCAGGCCAAATGCCATTGCACCAACTGTCAGAGATGCAGCTGAGCCTTAGTTCGGATGTTTGAGGTCAAACTGACAGTGACTCAGCCCACCACCAAATTCTTTGATGTCAGTTCCCAGTGAACTTATCTACCCCATTCCTGAATAATTCACCAGTTAGGTTGAAATTGAGGGTCCTGATCCCAGCTTGTCCCCACACCAATTGACCACTATTTAATCAGTTGCATTGCACTAAGAAAATTGTTGGTCGATTTTCTTACTTTTCCTTTGCAATAAAATTTGCCTCAAAAAACCCATCAATTTTTATTTAGTTGATTTCCTTTTGGCTGCATCCCCAATGGCTTTTCCCTGGTGGCCTGTCAGTCCATACACTGGATGGGCTCTACCAGTACTCATGGTCACTATGGCCCCACCATCGTAGATTGGATTCAGCATTCCAGATACTTCTGGCAATTCAACCCTATTGTTATGAACTTTTAACAACAGTATACTGGGATCTTGTGGTCTTATGTCCACCACCTTCAAGCAAAATCCGCCCTCTTGTTTCCCCAGTTGAAACATCCTCATATTCTGGAAGATCATCAAAGCTATTTTGTGGCTCCGCCCCCTACAGCAAGACCTCCAGGGTCTGGATGGGCTTGATGTGGTTTGTTCTTGGGATCATATTCACTGTTGTGCTACACCAATGTTTCGTTTTTTCACAATGCCTGGCTCCATACAACGTCATTCAGTCGGCAATGCCTCTGGTATTCTGGTTTGCCTTTTGGGTGCTCACGCATCCTGACTGGCAGGCCAGTCTAAACTTCTTCTGCCATTTCCATGACATAATTGATTAACCATTGTTTCCAGCTACTTCCGCCCTGCCCTTCGAGGTGGGCACTGCAGTGGTTACTCTTTACCAAATAAATATGCAATCAGTAGCCTGCTTTTTTTGTTTGTTTGGTCACTTACCAATTTTGGGAATAGTATCCGCTCTACCTTGGAGAATCTTCTTCAGACCGCCTAAGCTGCGCAGATTGCTGCTCCTCCCCTCCCACTAGCCCAGAAGGAAGCTCAAGTGTTCCTTCCTGGGAGATAGCCAATCAAGTTCTTGACGCCCTCACTGAGGTGCAAATGCATTAAGCAATTGTGCTTAATAACGCCTCCACGTTATCTCATGCTCAGCAAGGGCTCAAGTTGTTGGACGCTGTGGAAGGGGACGCCCGCCGCTGGGTTATAGGCCTTCTGCACTCTTCCTTACAAGCAGGAGACCCCACTCCACTGATGGCTGTCATGTCGGCTGCCTTGAAACCCCTGTGTTACACTTGGACCACCTATTCAGATTGCTCTATGCCATGGCTGAAGCCCCTAGCTTGGCTTCTTTGATTTCTACCTTCTGTAAACTGGCTCTCACGCTGGGTCTCTCTATTGATATGTTTCAGGCAGTCTTATGTTCAGGCTTGGACTCAAATTCTCCCCATCATGAGGTCTGGTCCACCATCCAAGGAACAGTAGATAAAGTATGTGCCACCATGACTACTATTAATGCCTTCCCCTCCATGCTTCCCATTATCAGAAGGGAAATTTTATGATAGGATTACCCAACAAAGACATGGATGAAGTTTTATCTTCGAACCAGCAGTAGAACCAGTTGCTGATCCTGTTGCAACTCCTGTGTCCGAGTTGGCTGACTCTGATTCACCTGTAAATGAATCTGTAAAAGCCCATATGAAGGAAGTCGGCTCTCCCACCCTTGTACTTCCAATTTTTGCTCCTGCAAAAGCCCCCGACCTTACCCCCAATTTGCCAGTTATTTCTTCAGTCACAACAGAGTTGGTCAAATCTTCCAATAAACAAAACTTCGCTTATTTCTTATTTCCTATGAAGATTAGTGTCAGCTCGCACCATGTCTCCTTTGAGGCCCTGGTGGACACCGGAGCCACAGGGAACTTCATAAGTGACAAGTTGGCCCAACAATTAGAACTGAAAATGGATGCGGGTCCCTCAGTGATGGTGGCTTCATCTGCCTCCCAGACCTCATATGTTGTCTGACAGCCAGTACCTTTTTCAATCCACCAGTTTAGCTTCTGTGATCATTTTTCTGCTATGCTGAACTTGGTGTTTCTGGTGATCTTGGGTGTGGGATGGTGGCAACAACAACATATCAAGATTCACTTGGAGTATAATATGTTGTTATTTACCAATGCTCAACTGGAGGATGAATTCCCTCTGATTGAAACTCTTAAGAAATCACAAGGTCGCAGTTCTATTACTTCCCTTGTCATTTCTGCGGGCATACCGACCAATTTTCCTGAAAGCTTAATACACTATCAAAGTATCTTTGACTTGGAAAAGGTGGATCATCTGCCTCCTCACACTAGGTTCAACTGTGGATCTTGAATGACCGTGGAGTTGGTGAATATCAACTGTTCGTTGTATCCCCATACAGCGGAGGAAGAGATTGTGCTCAACACTTGGTTGGATGATATGCTGAAAAAAGGGTAAGCTGTTCTAGGAGACCTCGCCTGTCACATCCCCCATCATCTTCGCAAAAAAGTGATGGTATCTCCATCCCTACGTGGATTACGGCCACTTAAATAAAGTAACGGTTTTTGATACCTACCCCTTGCCTCTGGAGCAGAGGATCAGCCAGGCAATCTACAAATCCCATGTGCTCTCTAAACTGGATATGGTGAACGCTTTTAACCAAATTTGGATAATGAACGGGCAAGAATGGTTAACAGCAATCCAGATGAAGCGCGGCATTTTCAAATTCCGTGTAATGCCCTTTGGGCTGAAGAATGCTCCCACTACGTTTCAATGCATGATTGACAATGTACTGGGTGACCTCCGGTTTACCTGCGCAGTTGCATACATTGATGACATTCTGGTTCACTCCCTGACTCCTGAACAACATGCTACTGACTTGGAAGCAGTTGTGGCCGCCTTGCATAAGGCAGACTTGTTTGTCAAGCCTTACAAGTGTGAGTTTTATAAGGAGGAGGTTACCTTCCTTGGGAACCTCATAATTAAAGATGGTCTTGAAATCCCTCCCAATAAGTTGGACGCAATCTGAGAATGGCCAACCCCAAATACCCAGAAACAACTACGGAGTTTCTTGGGAACCATCATTTTCTTAAAAAATTTCCCTAGCACTTTCCCAGCTGACTGCCCCGCTCCACCCCCTCACATGGAAAATGTACCATTTTGCTGGTCACCCAAATGCCAACAGGCGTTCAAATCAATTAAAAAGGTGTTCATGTCCCCTCCCATTTTGAAACATGCTGATCCCTCCAAGCCGTACATCGTTGCATGTGACACCTTGTCAGTAGCAGTGGGGGCGGTGTTGCTCCAGGAGCATGATGGCTTGGAACACCCAGTTGCCTATTTTTCCAGGAAGTTCACATCTATGGAGCAGCCATGGGCCATTTACAAAAGGCGTTGGCAGCCATTGCATGGGCATTAACTCATTGGAGGTACCTATTACATGGTGCTCAGCATGCGTTAATGGTCCACATGGATCACCAGGCTCTTTTGTACTTACATAAACCCCAAAAATTTGCGCATTAACAAGCCTGAACCTATTGGGACCCGTGCAGTTTTAACTCCAAATACAAATTCATAAAGGTGTGCTCAGCGTATTTCCTGATTTTCTTAGCCGCAGCCCCACCCACTGTTCCTTGGCTCCGGAGGAAGTGGATCTTGTTACCATGATTCCTGCCACCCAAATTCTGTCAGTTGTCCCCCCTGTTATTTCATCCATTGCTTTGGCTCCCAATGCCCCACTAGTTGCTCAGGTCTTAGCCAGTAAAATGGCCTGCCCTGAGGGTGTGGAGTTGGTTGAGAAGTTGGCTCACCCAAGTCATAGACACTACCTATATTCCTTGGATGAGGGGCTCATTTTATTTTCAGTCTTGCATCTGGGTTCCCCCTCCTTCTGAACTGAGGTACTCCACGCACATCACAATCCCCCCATGGTTGGTCATCCTGGCAGCAAGAAATTCACTGACTTGATCAAGTGGACTTTCAATTGGGCAGGTTTGACAAAAGAAGTTCTGGCCTGGATCTCCAATTGCGTTACTTATGCCTGGGCTAAGTTGGACTGCTCCAGTAAAAATGGTCTTTTACACCCCTTACAGCAGGCGGAGGTCCATGGACATCAGTGTCTGTGGACTTTATTGTTGAGCTCCCCAGCTCTAATGGGTTCACAATGGTTATGGTGGTGGTGGATCGCTTCACAAAATTTTACCTCTTTATACCTTGTACTTCCACAAAATTATGTCAGAGGAAACCGCCCATCTTTTCATACGCCAATTGTTTTTGATGTTTGGTCTCCCCTCAGGAGATCATCAGTGATGGTGGCTCACAGTTCACCGCGCAGTTTTGGAGTGAACTCCTATCTATCCTAAAAATATCCCCCTGTCATTCCACTACATATCATCCCAGTCCGATGGACAGACCAAGCAAGTTAACCAAGTCCTTAAAAAGTACCTGCGTTGCTATGATGCAGCCACGCAAGACACCAGGGCCAACGACCTTCCCCTCGCTCATTTCACTTATAACAATGGGACTCATGTGTCCACGGGCTTTTCTCCCTATGAAGCAACGTTGGGTTATAATCCTTCATTTTTTGGTTGAACCTTGCTTATGGCCTGAGGTCCAAGCTGCCACGGATAACGCTGCACATATCAGGTCAACTCAATCCTTGGTTTGGGAACACCTAACCAAAGCCATCAATGACCACAAGCAGCTTGCGGATCACAAATGGCTCCCATGTCACGATTTAATGGTGGGATCCTATGTTATGCTTGATACCCATCATTTAAGAATTCAAACCCATCCCATAAGTTTTCTAGTAAACGTTCAGGCCCCCATTTGGTGGAGGAGGTCTTGGGCAACAGTGCATTCCAGTTGAAACTCCCTGCTCATTGGAAACAGCACCCCATCTTCCAAGTTTACCAGCTGTTGCCCTTCAAGGGTACGATCCCCTCAGAACCTGAACTGATCATTGTCAATAATGGGGAAGAGGCCAAGGTGTGGAATATCCTGGCATCCCGAAAATACTGACAGTCCATACAATACCTTGTGGCTTGGAAAGGGTATCCAGCATACAAAAACAGTTAGGTTTAAGGCGCATGATTGCACAAACTGTATGGAACTGGTCGAAGCGTTCCATATATCCCACCCCAAAGCTCCCCGCCCCCCCAGAAAGTTGCAACAGTTATGGCTATCAAGTTACCCAAGGCGCACAAAAATGTGGCTCTCATGCAGTTTCCCGGTGGTGGGGCCCTTCCCTTGGAAAAAGGAAAGGGTAATGTAAGTCCCAGGGAATGTCCTCTGGGTGTTGATTGGGCCATTTTCCCGTTCCCAAGCAAGAAGAACTGAAGAGGGTGGCTGTACCCCTTGTTACTCAGGGCAATCTCGCTCACATGGTAGACGAGTGCTGGGTAACAGCTCTTCTGCTTCAGATCCCTCCCCTGGTACCCACACTCACCTCAGCAGAACTGTTACTAGGAATTAGTGAAATCTGCACTGAGATCACCAAAATGAAATTGATCAGAACAAATTTTTGTGGCAATCAGCCCTGTGTTCAGATTTCATATGGTCAAAAAGGGATGAAGACTGATCTATCATCTGGAATGCCCAATGGTTTTGATTCAGCCAACATGACGATCAAAAAAATCACCCCCTCTCAAAATTGTTGGAGATCATCTCTGATGGGCAGGTAACATCATCAGATACCATTGATGAGGGTTCAAAGCTCCCTGCTAGAAAATTGGGCATTTTGCCCGATGCAACACTTCTGACTGAACAATTGGCCCAGCGACCAAGTATGGGCGGGTTGGGTGTCCTGAACCTGCTCCCAACAAAATGGGCCTGCCCCTATGTGGGGTGTCCTTGGGGGATTCCCACTGCTCATCGGGCCAAACACCATCATGTCAACTGCCAGAATGCAGCTGAGCCTTGGTTCAAACATTCGAGGTCAAACTGACAGTGACTTAGCCCACCGCCAAATTCTTTGTTGTCAGTTGCCAGTGAACTTATTTACCCCATTCCTGAATAATTCACCGGTTAGGTCGAAATTGAGGGTCCTGATCTCAGCTTGTCCCCACACCAATTGACCACTATTTAATCAGTTGCATTGCATTAAGAAAATTGTTGGTCGATTTTCTTACTTTTCCTTTGCAATAAAATTTGCCTCAAAAAACCCATCAATTTTTATTTAGTTGATTTCCTTTTAGCTCATCCCCAATGGCTTTTCCCTGGTGGCCTGTCAGTCCATACACTGGATGGGCTCTACTAATACTCATGGTCACTATGGCCCCACCATCATAGATTGGATTCAGCATGCCAGATACTTCTGGCAATTCAACCCTGTCATTATGAACTTCTAACAACAGTATACTGAGATCTTGTGGTCTTATGTCCACCACCTTCAAGCAAAAATCCGCCCTCTCGTTTCCCCAGTTGAACCATCCTCATATTCTGGAAGATCATCAAAGCTATTTTGTGGCTCCGCCCCCTACAGCAAGACCTCCAGGGTCTGGGGTGGGCTTAATGTGGTTTGTTCTCAGGATCATATTCACTGTTGTGCTACACCAACGATTTGTCATTTACCAATGCCTGGCTCCATACAACATCATTCAGTCAACAATGCCTCTGGCATTCTGGTTTGCCTTTTGAGTGCTCACGCATCCCAACTGGCAGGCCAGTCTAAGCTTCTTCTGCCATTTCTATGACACTGTCCACATCATTGGCATTTATTGCCAGCATCATCAGTACTCACTGGTGATTCTACCTGCTTAGTATTCATCAGCACTTTCACTGGAAATACTTGTCATTCTCAAATGTCCATGATTACATCAATCCTTGATTCATCATAGTCTTATTTAATTAAATATATTGACATCCTTGGCATAAGTCGCTGGTGTCAAATTAAACCAAAATACTGTCAGGAATTTCGCCCAATACTCACACAAAGTTGAAGTGCGATTCAACTTTATTTAATTAAAATTTAAATGGTTCAGCATCCTTAGCATAAGTCAACGGTCCTCCAAGCTTTGACTTTCTGCTGGAAATTCCACAATCATTTTCACATGGAGTTAGTGTAGGGATAAAAGCCTGATGAGTTTAAATGATTAGTATATATTAGTTTGACATCCTCAGCATAAGTCGCTGGTGTCAAAATTAACTGAAAACTCTATCAGGATCATCTCCCAATACTTTTTTATGTCGAATTTAAGCAATTCATCATCTTAATTGATAATATTTGTCAGGCCACCAAGGAGGAATCATTGGTGGCACGATCATCTGAATGCAGGGCTTCAAAGTTAGCAGCCTTGGATGAGATGTTTTTTATTAAAGTAAAGTAAAATAAAATAAAAGTTCTGATGAGAAGTGTTATTTTGAATAATCAAGCACTATTTATAGTGCTTCAAAATGTAAGGATAGGAATAGGGATCTTAAGGGTAGTGTCATGGGACCTTTAGGAAAGTCCCAATACTAGGATAGGTGGAATTAGATAAAGTGTGGATAGAGATTAAATAATAAAATAGGAAGGTAAATATTCCCCAAATTCAGCATAATTCGGGCAAAGCCCCAAATTTGGTATTCCAGTCAAAAACATAAAATCAAACTCCATTTTCAAATTATTGGGCCATCCGCAAATTATGCCCTTCATATGATTGTATCAATTTTCCCCCTGGACAAGGCTTTCACCTAATCCAGGGAGAATCCCAACAATGCCCTCCCCAAGCCTTGTCCTAGGGGAGTAAATTGTGACCAAAGGGTTAAAGTAAATAGAGGGCTCAAGCTTGGGAGTGGACTGAGCCTCAGACGTAATGCAGACCAGGTCGGTGATGCCAGCAGTCTATAATGAGGCCACCCTAATATCATCCATGGTAAAGTTTTAGACAATGGGGGCGCTATGGATTGGGGCGACGCTGGGATCTTGCCTGTAGAATTTTTTGCCCCAATGGTTGAGCGCGGCATGTTCTTGGAGGTAAGCCTTAGTGGTAAAGCCTTTAGATCACTCTTTGAAGGTGGGTTCAAATTCCTCAATCCGTGATCCACTGCTGGCCGTGGTATCTAGTCTTTTGAGGGAGCTGGCTTCAAGAAGATTTCTAGTTCTGAGGGAATTTGCCTTGAGTTTAGATAATTCCAGCCTAAGCTGCAAGTTTTTGATTTTGAGCGTTTTTATCTGGTTGGTTTTGTCCTGGATTTCCAACAGCAGGCCAACCAGCAGCCCCTGTTCCTGGGCAACTTCTAATGGGGAGGCATTTAACTCCTCCTCTAACTTCATTAACCTTTCACACGTCCTGTGCGCCATCTTGGCCGTGTGGGTCTCAGTTTCTTCAATCTTTCAGTCTGAACCATTTATCATATGAACCTGGCATCTCTCTATCACCGTATCCACCATTAGGTCCAGGTAACATTCAAAGGGAATGCTGTCATCAGTGAGCTGCGTAGTTGAGCAACCTTCCAAGCTTAGAAGATGACTGAATGATTTTAGGATGCTGCCCCTTGAAGGTTCCGACAGGGAGGCCTCTTCCTGCGATGCTGAACCACCATCTCAGGATTGGGGCGAGCAGATTCTACTCATGATCAAAAGTGACTCATGCAACAAAGTTGGTGAGGGAAATGCGCCTTGGGCCAAACAGTTGGCATCAGTAGTGGAGGTAATGGCAGCCAGTTTTTTGGGCTTCAATCTTTCAGGACTCTTGTCTTTGCTGAGATTGGCGCTATCCCCATTTGAGAGCTGAGCCAGGTAATCTAGATTTTTTTGTTTTAGTAATATTTGGCCCAATCTTTGGAGGGTTGCCATCAAAATCAGAAAGCGAAAGTATTGCCAGAAAGGAGTTATTAACCTTTGTTTTTTCAGGACTCACATTTTTGTAGGGATCAGCGCTATCCCCATCTGAGAGCTGAACCAGGTAATTATGATACTTTATTTTATTAATATCTGGTGCAATTTTTGGAGTGGCGCCATTGAAGTCAGAAAGTGGTAGCCTTGCAGGAAAAGAGTCATTGAGCTTATTCCTAATGTTGCAAATAAGTCCCAGGTAATTTGCCTGGCGTTCAAATTGCATTATCACACCAATTGCTTTTGAGGCTTCCCAAAAATTCCTGCAGCTTGCTGCCTTTATTAAATTCAGAAGCTAGTTCCTGACTTGTTGGCCCAACTTGATTGGTCCAACTATTCAGATGATGCTCGTCCAAATTTATGTTTGGCACTTTTACTTCCAAACACTCAATAAAATTTGTTCTGATTTCTTTCACAAAATCAGAGTGGGAAATGATGACATTGTGGAGAATTGGGTATTGGTCGCCTAAATAAATATTTTTGTTAGTATTCAAATCATTTTTTGTTTTTAAATTCTGAGCATTCAAATTTTTTTGATCTTCACTCTTTGACTGGAGTATAAGCATCAATTTGGTCAGCTTCTTTTTATATTGATTTGCTTAAGTTAGAAATTTAAAGAGTTTCTCCTCATAATGGGAAACCCATCCTATAGGCCAGTAGTCATTTCTCTGTGTGATATTTTCCCAAGCATCTCTTTGGTCATTGTCCCATTCTTCCTTACTATATTTTGCTTCAGTCATATAAAAAAGTATTGCCTTTTTCAATCTCTTCACTTTATGATGTTGGCTATATTGCTCTTTGACATCTGTTTCAATTATTTCAGGAATATACAATAAATCAAGTAAGGTCTTGAGTTGGCCTGGTGTTTTTACTGTATAGGACCTTCTTCTTTAGGACACATAAAGCTCTTCTTGGTAAAATTACTTCCCACAGTTATTGCATCTTGGCTATTCGAGTGTAGGTACGCCAAAAGATCAAGGTCCAGGGTACCTACTGAGGATTGATAACTCTTGTCGTCCAAGGTTGAGGCTATATCCTCATGGTGCAACTCAGAAGCAACTTGGCAGAAAGCACCATTTTGTCAGGCCTTTGGAGGAATCATTGGTGGCACGATCATCTGAAGGCAGGGCTTCTAAGTTAGCAGCCTTGTATGAGATGTATTCCATTAAAGTAAAGTAAAATAAAATAAAAGTGCTGATGAGAAGTGTTTAATTTTTTGAATAATCAAGCACTATTTATAGTGTTTCATAATGTAAGGATAAGAATAGGGATTTTAAGGGTATTGTCATGGGACCTGTAGGAAAGTCCCAATACTAGGATAGGTGGAATTAGATAAAGTGTGGATAGAGATTAAATAATAAAATAGGAAGGTAAATATTCCCCAAATTCAGCATAATTCGGGCAAAGCCCCAAATTTGGTATTCCAGTCAAAAACATAAAATCAAACTCCATTTTCAAATTATTGGGCCATCCGCAAATTATGTCCTTCATTTGATTGTATCAATTTTCCCCATGGACAAGGCTTTCACCTAATCTAGGGAAAAACCCAACAATATTAATTATCTCAACATCCTCAGCCTCAGTTGCCGATTTTATGACCCACCAATTGTCTATTGAAGATGATGCCCAATACTTTCTTGATCCTGAAGACCAAGACAGCTTAACCCAACTGAATGGGGAGCACAGATTGGGGTATTATCATTAATCAAAATTAGCAAACTAATTGGCAATCATCCTCAATTAATCATTATACTAATTTCTTTAATATGTGAGGAATATCACCTGGTTAAAAATCTAACAATAGTCCCAGGGTATTTATCCATGATGGACTTTATGGGATGAGCCCGCTGAAGAGGGCATATCAAGCCAGCTAAGAATTGGTCACCATCGCTGGCAGTGTCAATAACTTTTGGACACCCTAGAATTTGGCTGAGGTACGTTTCCTCAGGTATGATGGTCTTGTCTACTCCTCCAGAGTTCAAATATCAGGCACTTCTACTTCTTTGGGTGCTCACATTATGTAGTAATCAACATCATTGTAGCCCCCTCAGATTCCTCCCCAAGGGTATTCTCAACAACAGGCAAAGCCACAATTTAGGTAGGGGAGACAGCCAAAGAAGATTGGGTAGTCTTTGGGGCTGCATTTACCAGCTTGTATGGAAGGGAAGGCACAGAGGCTTTGGTGTGCTTGTGCGAGAGTATGGTATTAGCTACCTTACAGGGCTCTGAATCATAAGAAGGCGTTATATCCTTTTTAAGTCACATTGAGGAAGGAGGTTTTTCAGGGAAGATGGGCACAGGTAGCCTCACTCTAAACTGTTCAACAGGTGGAAACTCTTCAATGGTTAGAGCTGAAAAAGTTCACCTCAGCTTCATCTATTGTGGCACACAAATGGAATTTGGCCACATCTAACAAAGCTTCTTTGATGTTGCAGATGGTTTTAAAGTATCATTTCACAAAGATGATATGACTAGATAGAGAGGGCTGAGAAGCTAACACAGTTAACAGAGTGGCAATAGCATCACCAAGAGTGAGCATGTTAGAGGTTGACAACCTTTGCGCAGCAAGGTATAAGCGTTCAGCAAAGGCAATGGGTGATTCACCCTCATACATGCTAAGGCGCATAAAGGCCTGTTTTTACCTGTGTAGACTCTGCTTTGATCCAAATTCAGCCAAAAGAGCCTCCTTCACCTCTGCCCAGGTGTACAAAGGGTTCAGGTAAGGAAGTATCATCTCTTGCGCTAGGTGGCTTGAACAAGGAAGGATGTGTTGCACTTTTTGCTTGTCCGTTGCACCATCCATGGCAGCTTTGTAAACATACAAAAAAGTAGCAATATTTCCCTTGCCAGGGATGTACTTGTCTTTGAAACCTGGTTTTAGAGGGCGCTACTCAAGTTCATTGAGTCGGTATAGAGCGCTTGTTAGTTGCTTTTACAGAGCAACTAAACATGATTCCATGTGAAGAGAAAAAGTGGGAGGGTTACTCATGGTTGAAGCCTCCATTTTTGATGATTTTTATGGTTTACAGGTGTCCCCTGTAGTGAGCACCAATTTGTTAAAATCTAGATCTTTTGTGCTTGCTGGTGCCTATGCTGCTGGATCCCACAAAAGTTTTGATAAAATTATAAAATAAACACTAATAAAATCTTGGTTTTTATAAAAATTTATTAGAAGTGTGGGGTAGTAAAGAAAAAATGCTCCCTCAATATCTTACTGATCCATATTTAAACAGTATTGAAGGTCAGAGGGAATTTACTATTAAGTTCAGTACAGCTTGTTATCATCTGAATTAGAAAATATGATAAAGCAGCTTATTGAACCTTGAAATACTCACTTCATTTTGGCTGAATGATAGAAGAGGAACTATTATTAGCTAAAATGTACCCATGAGGTAACAATTTTATAAACTTTAGCCAATCCCCATTTGTGAAATCTTTTTCACCTTGGGGGACCCCTGCCACGCCTATAAAAGGAGGTGGTCCCACATAGGTGCTTTGTAGGATATGGGTGTTGCTGGGGGAGTACCACCTAATAGATGCCCCAGGGTCTTCCGCATGGTCAGAGAATTCTGACTGCTCAATCTTATATATATTGCCTGAGAAGAATCTGAAATCATGTTACCCTGAATGGTGGGGTTTCACTGAGAATTGGCCAGGGTCTTTTGGCTGACAAAATTGTTATTATATCAAAATTGCGTTTAGGTTCATCGTAAACTCATAAATGGCCAACATTTTCCCTTTCCAGCTGATTTCTGACCCAGAATATTCTTCATTTGCAGCTTAGAGGGCAAATTTCCAAAAAGTATGTTTAGTTGCTTGAATGATGTTGATCTTAAGAAATTGCATCTCAGTTCATATGGCTTTATATATGCTTTTATATGAAATCTTTTGCTTTTATGATAATGACTTAATATCTATTTTAGGAAAATTTATTTGATTTTTAGGCTAATAAATGCAAATCATAATTCTATGTGGGTTTAATGTTAGAAGCTCAGAATCTAAGCCACTTTTTAGCACTTAAACTTATAAATGGTATGAATCAATGTCAATATTATCTTTTGACATGTAAAGCCCAAATAACTAGTACCTACTTCAAAGAACTTTTTTTGTGTATTCCATTCAAAAAAATGACAAAAGCACAATTTATCACTTTATGTATAATTTATATAACATGCAATTCTAAGCTGATAGAATTAAAACTTGAGTACCATTGCTAGGATTGATTATCTGGATTATATGGACATACCATACAGTCTGGAGACCCAAAGAATGGTCTGGAGATACACACACCACTCACTACTACAACCCAGGATATGAGCACATGTATGGAGATTCATGCAGAGAGTATATTGCGCAGCAGAACAATCAAACGCTGCTCACTCTTCATGCACAATATGTTGCCAATATGGAAATTTATTAAACTGTTTAGAATAATGTCCACCATTAGTAGCTACCTGGAAAGAGGTCATGCGCCTATCCCGTCAAGACAATGGATAAATCATTTAGTTGGCTAAGAACATGTTTGCTCTCATCATGGAGTCACTATTTATCCATCTTTTTTTAGTACTAGATGGTCACTATTTATCCATCTTTATGGGCTTTAATAGTAGCAATAGCACTATGGATAATCCATGCTATAGTATTGGACTCATTTAAAGCAGCAACGCCTACCCTTATGAAGTCATTGATTGTTTTAAACTAAGTTTATATGAGGTATGCCGACCAGGGGATGGACATTACCTATATAAACCAAAAAGCCCAAAACAAATGGGGTGACAAAACAAAAGAAAAAACACTCCAACCAGTCAGGATGTGGAGTATCGCTAGCCCACCATGGCAGATGGTGATGGGGGGTCAGGCAGCTCTTTTTCAGATGGAACTTGTATGGAAGATGCATAATGGTTGTAAAAGCGGACAAAAGCAGAGAGCAATAACGTTGGGGCATCAGCGTGGTGGGATAGAGGAGGGTGAAATAAAGTCATCAATTGTTTTCACTACCATATATTGGATTATTTTCAAGCATGGGTGTTTGGAAACATGACTTATGCAACAGAAGGATAATCAATTCATGATTTCCTATATAGTTCTTAAATATTGACTCATTTTTTTACTTATGCTGCATTCAAGGATAAGTCAGCATAAATTATCCCTATCATCCTAAACTTGGTGATCCTGGAGGTAACAGGAGGGGCTATGAACCCTCTGGGGTGTCCTTAATTATCCACAGTTTATTATTAATTTGTCCTCATTATATTAGAAGTGTAAATCCCCTGGTCAACCTTCCCCAAATAAATATTTTAGAATTAAAGCTCAAGTTGTGATTGAAAGTATTTCAGGTTGAAGCAGGTAAATTGTATTCATAACACTTTTATCATGAATTGTTGATGACATGATATTCAATAATATTGTAAGGTCATAGATATAGAGAGATAGGCCATATATTATTTTATAAAAGATCTGTGGGTGAAATAACCTGGAAGACCTGAAAAATTAATAATATTAAAACCATCTTCAGCTGTTTAACAATTACAAGTCCAATGTATAAAAAACAGTAAAAAGAGGTAAACAATGAAAATATTGGCCAAAAGACTCTGGTCAATTCCTGGTGAAACCCCTCTAATTGGGGTAACACTTTTACTAGTACTTCTTGGGCAAATGCCACAAGTTTGGGTAGTTGAATTTCACCGACTATGTAGCAAATTTAGGGGAGTCCATCAGAGGCTCCTCCCCTAGGCCAAAAAAATTTTAGTAAAATATGCCCTGTGAAGACCAGCCCCTTTTATAGGGTCAGAGGGGGTCCAGCAAGGTGAAAATATTTTCCCACCTTCTGATTGGTCAAAGTATAAAATCTCTGCTTCTTGGGTTCATCTTCCAAGCTGTCACTTCACCATCTGGCCTCACATTGAAGTGTGGCAAGTCCCACCTGATCTGATAGGTAAACAGCACATATTACCTAAATTGGACTTTACTAATGTTGGGATTTTTTCCCATATTCCCAGCCTGCTAGATTACCTGGTATTGCTAGGGGAAAATTCCCCAAGGCGAAGTATATTGGAAATCAGTTGGCCCAAGTTTTGGAGGAATTACGTTTGGGGGATTTTGAGATATTTTCTTGGTCATATCCATCAGGGATCAATCTGGATAATACTTAAGATCTCATTGGGTGGAGTTGCTGACGAAATAGGGGCATCTGATAGTGATTAACTATCAGGTGTACCAATTGGGATTAAACAGATTCATCACTGACTGATTAGGAATGAATAGTGATTTGTGAGGTGAGTGATGCCGCCTGCAACTAGTGAATTGATTGGTTGGTGAGTGACCTGCCATAATGGGTGATAAGTCACATTACTTAAGCAGGTTGCTAGCCAATTATGGTTGGTTCGCTTAGATTGAGAGGAAAACGTTAGGGACACTTTTTCAACTCTTTCCATTTGAGGTCTTGAGGATGTTCAATGACAGAATCCTAGCCAGGATGAGAAAGACTATTGCTGCCAAGACGAGGTTGGGTTATTCACTGGCAACAGCTGCCATTTTATTGAAGAGGTGTCAACTGAGGGTTAGACAGCTGAATCCCCCACTATATAATTCCCTAGGATTTACTATAATATAAACAGTAACTAGATAACAAGTACTTTATAGCAACATTATTAATTCAGTTTATAGTTAAACTATCAGTTTCTTTTGTGTTGTTCTGTCTCAAGGATATCATTGCAGAGGGCAATAATTGGAAGACTCTCAGAGAGAAGAGCAAAGATCTGAGTGGGGATCTAGAGATGAAGGAACCACTATCAGGGATAGCTGCCAACTGTGTGTTGGGCTGAGAGAGACTGTCACCAGAGTATCTTATTGAAGATCAGGTGGACAAGAGTATAGGGAACAAATTCTACAAGTATGGCAAAAAAGTATTTAATCAGAAATACTGGCCAAGCGTTGGGCCGAAATATAGTTTAATCTCAACTAAAAATAATAGTCTCCATACTATTATCAATTAATAATACATTCTATAAAACGCAACAAAGTGCACGAGGAAATCAAACCTGTGCAGTAAAAAGGTTACTGGGTTGCTTGCTGATAATCAACCTAGAGTAAATTTTTACAAGTTGATTCTCACTACAGGGGTAGTTGAGTGAAGAACTTGAAAAATGATGTCCTATAAAGATGTTTCTAACTTTAGAAATAACTTACTAAAGGAAGTAATGAAGATAGAACGTGAAGAGGATCACGTTCAGTGGCGTTCACCCAGCTCAGCGGTGGAGCTATAAGTGAATCCAAATGAAGATACTCAAGTTCAGGGAAAAGGACTTGCAGCCTAGATATGGAACTATCTAGTGCTACAATGAAACCAGTTCCACTGGACATCTACTTGAGATGAAGAGTATCAGCAGGGCCAACTTGGGTTGGAATTGGGGCCGCTGAAAATAAGTCCTGAGGAAAAGCAGGATCAACTTAGGTTGAAATGGATCCGCTTTAGATAGTCCTGAGGAGTGAGTGTTTAGATGAGGCATTGGATGAAATAGGAAGCAATCAATCCGGAGAATTAGATTGTCATACCAATGAAGGTATGAAGACAAAACGGGAAATGACTAATCCAAGATAGTGGAGAAAAATCATTTGAATCAATAACACTCAATCAATGGTCAGAAGTTTCTGGAGATGAGTTCATCAATTCAGGAGAAATTGGATGAAGCTAACGAGGCCAGAACAACCTGTGTAATTAAGGATAGCCATGAAGGCTGAAAATCGTTTTCAGGAGAAAAAAATCCAGATGATTGTAAAAACTGTTGGCTAATAAGATACAAGTATCCAAAAGCATCAGCTGCCGAATATGAGATGAAATTAGGGCCTTTTGGACGAATTTCCAGTTATGATTAAAGGCCAAATTTAAGAGAATTGCCAGAAGTCAGCAAGTATAGCCTATATGTGAAGAAACAGCGCTGATGGTCATATAGTGAGAAAGGGCAACACTAATTGGTAGTATTGAGCCTAATAGAAAAAAGTTGCAATGTTCCCAGCGGACCTCTGAACCATTAAATTGTTATGTCCTGAGATTTTGGCCAAGTCCTAGAAGAGGACCACTGAACCAAATGGTTGGTTAAATCTTAAGAGAGAAAATTTTGAACCATGATAACTGGTAGGTTTAAGTACCTAGGACCCAGTTTGGATGAAGGGGGAAAGAAGGACCTCTGAGCCTTTTTGTAGGTTGCAAGTCCCATTGCAAAAGAAAAATACAAAAAATATATAATATATTAAAATATTAAATTTTATGGCCTAAGATTTTTGGACCCAAAAAATGATGAGAAATCCTGACGGCCAAATGGAGGAAATTCCACTCTCAATGAGATGAAATTATCAGCTGGGGTAACTGAAAGCATCAACCTATTTGTTGATCAAGAGCAACTTGCTGATCTGTCAGAAGGCCATAAAGAAGAGGTGCTCAAATTGTTGAAAAGTATTGGAGACTATTTGCCCAAAAAATGACCATGATTTGGGATGCACGAGAGATGTGATCTGCAAGGTCAATACTGGGGAAAATCTACCAATTAGGACAAAATGAGATTGCTGGCATGAGTGCCAAGAGTATCAATCTATTTGAAGATTTATTCAGGACTTCGCCTGAATAGCCAAGCCATTATTCCATTTATTAAAGGATCTAAAAAAAGGATTCATATGGATTGAAGAGGCCCAGGACTCCTTTGATGAGTTACGCCGGTATTTGATAGATTTGCTAATTCTGAAATATCCAAGTTTTGATCGGGAGTTTATTATTTAAACTGATGCTTCATTGACAGCAATCAGCGCCATACTGAGCCAATTAGACAAACTTGGGGACAAACATCCGGTGGCATATGTGAGCTGGACACTCTCAGCCACTAAGAGAAACTACATCATGACTAAACATGAATGCCTTGCGGTCATTTATGCATTCAAGCACTTTTGGGTGTACGTCCATGGAATGCACTTTAAGGTGGCAACGGACCACTCTTTGCTGTGTTGGCTGCACAAATTTAAGAGAGCTGGAAGGACGACTGGCCTGATGGGCACTTAAGCTTCAGGCTTATGATTATGAGATAGTCTACCAAGTGGGGATTTCTCACTAGAACGCAGATGGCTTATTGCGGTTGCCAATGGTCCAGTTGGTATACCCACAGGCGGATGAGCTATTCCAGAGAATGGTCAAAGGAAAAATCAGGGATGATCCCTGAGAAATCCAAGGCGCGCTTCAAAAAGCGATGGAAAACACCAAGACTATGGATGGACAAGTATTCAAGATGATCAATGGGAAGTGGCTATTATTCCCAGAAACCGTCAGAAAGAGCAGCAATAGTACAAGCAGCTCATAAGGTTGTCGGGCATGGAGGCCTGAGGAAAACAACTGACCATATTCACCAGTACTACTACTGGTAATTGTTCAACTATGATGTCACAGATCATCTGGCTTGTTGCGTGGAGTGCCAGCTGCACAAACCACATAAGAATACAACTGGATACTGACTGGTCCACCCTGGATTTGCCTGGCACATGATGTCCATTGACGTGATGGGACTGCTGATGATGAGCACAGGGGGAGTCAAGTACATCATAGTTGCCATTGACCATCTGATGAGATGGGTCAAGATGAAGGCCCTAACCAGAGTAGATGTTACCATTACCACGAGGTTCATCCTAGATCAAGTGGTATACTGGAATAGATGTCTGCAAGTCATGCTGAGCGACAATGGAACCAACTTCACATCTCATGTGATTCTGAGGTTAAACGAAATAATGGGTATCTGAGGAGTCAAGTCAGTAACATACTGGCTGGAGATGAAAGGACTAGTAGAACGGGTCAATGGAACTCTGGCCATGATGCTGAGGAAGCTAGTCGCAGGGAGAACTTCCGCGTGGGGAATGTACCTGAGTTTGATGTTTGCCTACAACATTAGTCATCATATGGCGTTGGGAAAGATGTCATTTGAATTATTATATGGAAGAAAGGCCACTTTGCTGGCAATTTTATATTTGGTGGTGAAACCTACGTCAGGGATGAGTACCAAGCAATACCTGAACTGACTGATGAGTATCCTGATTGATATGCAATTGCAAGCATTTGATACAACATTGAAGAAAAAGTATAAGCGAAATTGACGGATGACAAGAATTGACCAGCCTTAGATGAATATCAAAATAGGGGAAAGAGTTGCCTATTGCAATATACATGGTTTTGGATGAAGAAACAAATTAGATGTGTTGTGGTCAGGTCCATTCAAAGTAATCACCAAGACAGCGACCAATGCTTACTCCATCAAGAATCTCTTAGAAGGAAGAGTATTAATTTGAGTCCACACTAAGTATCTAAGCGTTGGATCAAAGAAAAAAATAAAAGAGTTCCTGAAGGACCAATGAATCATTAAGTTGGTCATGTCCTGATGATTAGGTCAAGTCTGAAAAAAGGACCTCTGAACCAATCTAGATGGTTAAGTCCAAAAAAGGACCTCTGAACCATGGAAAACTGGTAGGCTTAAGTACCCAGGACCCAGTTTGGGGGAAAAGATGGACCGCTGAACTGAAACAAGGTCAAGTCCCATAGTAAAAAAGAAGAATAAAGATAAAAAATTGATAAAAGATATTGGAAAAAAATTGATTATAAACCACATAAAGAAAAAACCAATATATTTTAATAATTTTTATTTTTATTTATTGTCCTCAGTATGGGGATGATTCCACCTATGTCACCTCTTGGGGGAGGGAGGATGGATTGCAGTAGGAATGAACAGCCCATCAAAATCAATATGTGATTGGATGCTAGCAAGGGCGAGACCTACATGAAAACACTTTTGTTGAGCGGATTCCAAGCTCTAAGAAAAATTGACTAGTGGAAGGGAAATTGAGATGTTGGAGGAAGCCAATCGCAAAACCCCAGAGCGGGGAGGAAAGCAACAGTATAAAAAGAGGCAATTAGCATATAACCCCAAGTAATCCCAATATGGCACCATAGCTGGAAGATTAGTCCTGAGCGCCTGCCAATGGGCTTCATCAAGGACACCGTACATATGGGCTGGCAATGAAGAAGGGATGCTTGACGGAGGTTGCCAAATCATGCCCCCTATCAACACCATCAGCGGAAGATACCTATGGGAAGCTCCAGAGAAGAGATAGTTGTGCAGAGAGCAGATTGCATCCTGCAAGTGGCGACTATGGGCTTCTTGGAAGCTAAAGCTGAATGAATGGTGGAACCCAGGAGAGTCTGGAAGCTTTGTGGACCAACTTTGAAGAACTTGGCCAGCAAAGTGAAGAGCATAAGTGGCGTATCCCAATCCAGAAGGTTATCAAGATCAGAGGGATTCAGTGCTAAAGTCAAAGCCTCAGTGACTTGGGCCCAGAGTTCAGCGTAGGGGAGCTCAAAGTGAATACTGTTACCAATTGAGAGCTTGGAGACCAGAACAGCGGGTTTGTAAAATTGACTGAGTTGGAAGAGGAACTCAGGGAGCAGGTCTGACCTGGCCAGAAATGAATGATCCAGAGCAACCGGCATAATCTCTGGAGCATCTACAATGATGTTTGCAGCATCAGCAAAAGGAGCTGAATCCAGGAGGGTTTCAAAGTTTAACTCTGGAATTGACAGCAGAGGAAGAGTCAGTTGAGAGTTGTTCAAAACAATAGCCAGCCTGGTTTTGGAGGGATTAGTTATCATTTTTGGTAATTTGATGGAAGGACTAGCCAGTTGAACCAGACTAGGCGTATGAGTCCTGGAAGGACCATAAAAGAGGTTCATCAAGCATCCCAACTCATCTGCTGGATGAGATGGAGGTCTGGATCAGACAGACTATTGAGGAGCTGCTGGTAGCGAGACTCAGGAATTTGACATATGAGCTGGACAAGAGAGGGGATGTCAGACTTATATAGAAGTTGACATTATGCACTCTACAATCCATTAAGCTCCACTTTTGGAGAAATTAATCTTAAAATTAATGAGATAAGCTCTCCAAGGGAAGAATTAAGAATGACTTATGCCAAGAGGTTATGAGCAAAATAACAAGGGTGAATAAGAAATAAGTATTCTTAATTAAGCTATGAAATGAACATCAATGGCAAGAGTCTCTTGTCTAGGATGAGGAGAAAATCAGGAAATTAAGGATGCTGGACCAAGAATCTTGAATATGACAGCGGATCATATACCCTGATGGGGAAAACTGGATCCCAAGACTAATATCATCACAAGTAAATTGATCAGCCCGGCACTACAGAAGGTTGTGTGGACCATGCTCTGAGTAGGTAGTAGCGAGGAGGAAGAGGAAGAACGCCATATGCTGAAGGTCATCCTGAGCAGCATTGAGTATTGACAAGTGTACTCCACTTGAAACAATGAAGTATTTGACCAGGTGTCCAAAGCGGTGTTCTCATGCCCTGGTCCTTTTCTCGCTGGAAATCTAGGCAAGAGGGGGATGTTTAGGATTTTTGCCCATATTCCCAGCCTGCTAGATTACCTGGTATTGCTAGGGAAAAATTTCCCTAAGGCGAAGTGAATCAGAAATTGGTTGGCCCAAGTTTTGGAGGAACTACATTTGGGGGATTTTGAGATATTTGCCTGGTCATATCCATCAGGGATCAATCTGGATAAATACTTAAGATCTCATTGGGTGGAGTTGCTGACGAAATAGGGGCATCTGATAGTGATTAACTATCAGGTGTATTGTTTGGGATCGGTCAGGTTTCATCACTGACTGATTGGGAATGAATATTAATTTGTGAGGTGAGTGATGCCGCCTGTAACTAACTAATCGATCAGTTGGTGCATGACCTGCCTTAATGGGTAACAAGTCCCATTACCTAAGCAGGTTGATAGCCAAATATGGTTGGTTTGCTTGGATCAAGAGGAAAATGTTAGGGACACATTTTCCAACTCTTTCCATTTGAGGTCTTGAGGATGTTCAATGACAGAATCCTAGCCAGGATGGGGAAACCATCGCTGCCAAGATGAGGATGGGTGATTCAATGGCAACAGCTGCCATTTCGTTGAAGAGGTGTCAACCAAGGGTTAGACAGCTGAATCCCCCACTATATAATTCCCTAGGATTTACTATAATAAAAAAACAGTAATAAGATAACAAGTACTTTATAGTAACATTATCAATTCAGTTTATAGTTAGACTATCAGCTTCTATTGTGTTGTTCTGTCTCAAGGATATTATTGCAGAGGGCAATAATTGAAAGACTCTCAGAGAGAAGAGTAAAGATCCGAGTGGGGATCTAGAGATGAAGGAACCACTATCAGGGATAGCTGCCAACTGTGTGTTGGGCTGAGAGAGACTGTCACCAGGGTATCTTAGTGAAGATTAAGTGGACAAGAGTATAGGGAACAAATTCTACAAGTATGGCAAAAAAAGTATTTAATCAGAAATACTGGCCAAGCGTTGGGCCAAAATATAGTTCAATCTCAACTACAAATAATAGTCTCCATACTATTATCAATTAATAATATATTCTATACAATGCAACGAAGTGCACAAGGAAATCAAACCTGTGCAGTAAAATGGTTACTGGGTTGCTTGCCGATAATCAACCTAGAGTAAATTTTTACAACTAAGCAATCTGAACTTTGAGCCTCAACATTTTAAATACTAAGTATCAACTCACTAAGAGAGTCTATTTCTTACCCCCACCATAACTAATAAAATTCTTATAAAAACCAAAATTTAAGTTATTTTATTATTATTAAATTTAATTATAAGTGGTCTATTAACTCCCTAGAATATACTCAAACCAGCAGTAGAGAGTGAACCTTCTTCTGCAAAATTATTGTGGAAATCCAGGGCAGAATAGCACCTGTGAGCATCAAAACCCCTGGATCCCACATAAGGTAAACAGGGTAACTTACTGATACTGTTTAGATATAGATAAAATATTTTTAGCTTTGGCAGCAGTGTCAGACTCAAAACTATGATTAAAATACCTTATAATGGCAAAGATTTATAAATCTGACTGATTAGGATATAGTTATATGAGCAGCTAAATGATATTATCAGTGTAAAGGGAAAGATTACTATAATTTATATGCATGTAATAGCAATCTAATTTGTATGGTTGTTCCAGGGGTTAGGTCAAAGAGTTTGAGACTTCAATAGGTGTTGTGTAAAGTTTTTATGAGCTTGAAATATTCTTAACCTAAGGGTGGTTAGCTGAGTGGTTAAAACTGCTTCCACATCTAGTGCAGGTTTTGAGTTTGAAACCTGTACTGGCTAGAAAACATCCTTGGTGTGATATATTTATCCCAAGGTTGACCCGCCTCAAATAATTCTTTATAAAATATTCTTAACCTGAGGAGTGGTAGCATAGTGGGGTGATTCATGCTCCACTCTGGGTTGGGTTTTGATTGAAACAGGTTTGAAACCATCAAAGGCTAAAAAAACATGGCATGGGTATATTTGTCTCAAGGTTGACCTGCCTCATTCACTAAAATATTCTTAACCAATCCACTGATAATCAACAAAAATCATTTATCTTTTGCCCTTAAATTTGGAAAAATTTCTTACCCACCATTTAAGCTTTTTTATTTATTTTGGTACTTGTCTGTAATATAATATTCAGTAAATCTTGAAAAAAATAATAATCCTTATTTCTTGGATGAACACATTTATTTTTAAATTTATACCACCTTTATTTTAAGAGTGCATATATGTGTCAAATCATTGAAAGGATTAACTATTGATTAGGTGGCTGAACCAGGCTATGAACATTTAACTTAAGAATGGTATATGCTAGAGAGGGTTACCATTACTTTATGATAAAGCCATGGTCATCAGCTTAGCATATAATTATCATTAACTTTTTATCAATTTAAAAAAAAATAAGTCTGATCACTATGAAATTTGATATAATCATATTCAAATGACAATAGATATATCTCAGTTTTCAATTAAGCGTATAGATTATGTTAGTTAATTTTCTATAACAGGATCAAGCCTTGAAAGGCACAAATAAAATAAATTTTTATATATCTATCTATTTATGCAAATAAAGTATTAACTAAAGATATATTATTTTTAAAAAACTGCAATTTAGGATAAGATTATAAATATTTCAATTTAATGACATATATTATCTACCATTAAAATAATATAATAGAAATAAATCTATTGATAAATAGTTACTAACCTTAAGTTAATTACCATATATATGAATATAATAAAACCAAATATCTTATCCATACATTATAACTAATTAAATCAAAATTAATATTATAAATATTATTTACAATGATACTAAGAGAAAATTTGCTAACTGATAAAAAATTATACTCAAATAAAAATACATTATAATATTATAGTATCAGAGGGGAGGTTACCCCAGTGATTTGAATATGGACCCTCTACCACTGCCTCCCTGAGTTCAATCCTGGTAGATGAACTTTGGTAGGGGATGATTGTGACTGTGTTGGCATTGTGCGCCAATGCCCAAACTGAGATAGCAAATAGTGAAGGCAGTCCATGGAGTTTCTGGCCTATCATACACCATGCATGGAGGTTTTCTGGATTTTATCTTTCTTTCCCATTTCTTCAATCCTTTAATTGGTGCAGTATTGTTCCCAGGTCAGCCCACCTCAAATAAAATTTAGTTATAGTTTCAGTCACTTGGCATATATAACTAAAGTGTAATTTAGTTTTAAACACTTTTGAATATTATGATAAATTTAGATATCAAATTCAGTAAAGTTCAGGAAGCCATTAAATTGTTGAGAGAGCATAAATTGTAAAATAAAGACTTATAATTAAAAACTTGGCCTTTTTTGTCAGGTGACTTAGAATATAAATTTTATGAATTAGTTTATTGCTAATTAGCTTTTTAAAGAATATTTGAACTACCTTAGAAACCCTTTGAAGGGTCTCATTAATCATCTCATAAGGTAAGTGAAATAGAAGAAAGCATAAATATAAGTTTAAGTAATTTAGTATCATTCTGGCTACCTCATATGCTTAATTAATAAATCTAATCTTAATATATATAAAATTATTTTAAATATGTGAGGTGGGTCAACCTTAGGACAAATATACCTCACTGAGAATTTTTCTAGCCAGTACAGGTTTTTAACTCAAAACCTGCACTGGGGTAGAAGCAGTTTTACTTGCCAGCTAGCCACACATATGTATATATGTTTTATTCAAGCAAGGGGACTAGGGGACCCTTCTTGCTAATACAAAAAATAAAAAGGCAGATAAAAAAGCAATAAGCTAAAAACCCACTTTAACCTCCTGTTATATCAAGACAGGCTCACACCTATCCTGACATATCAGAGAGGGAAGATGGCTTTGAGGGGGGTTTTCTCCAACTGAATTCCAAAAGATACTCGCTCTACTGCAGCTAATAGTGCAGTGGGGATATCTAATGGATGTGGATCAAGGAGATCAAGAGGAGTGTTTTAATGGAGGATATCTGCAGATACCAGGGCAGCCACATAATTAGTGATTTCTTTTTCTGCTTTATATCTATATTCAGTTAATTTACAAAAGGCTGCTTCAGCCTTAGGGGTTGATTTTTTAAAAGGTCAAATTGGGATGCTTTGGCAACAACCTGAACTGCTACATTTGCATTTTGGTGCCTTTGTTGAATGTCATCCTTAACTGACTCCTCAAAATCAGCTGAAAATCTTGCTTCTGGAAGTACATTTGAAAGGTTTTCTAAAGTTTTACTTAAATAAATTCTGGCAGGTACATAGTTGGCTTTAAAATCGCATCTATTGCAACTGAGTGGGTTGGCTTAAAATTTAGTTTTTTGTATTTTGGTTTATAACGCCAGCTCACAAAATTGTCAAAGTCTAGCTCAAAAAAGCTAGCTGGCGATGGACATTTGAACCAGTCAGAAACTGTCTGATCTGACTCATTAACCTCCTCCAAAACACTCCAGGGATTTGTCATTGATGGAGGAGGTTTTGATAATGTTGAGGCAATCAGTTGAGTCAGTTTTAGATTTTTGGATGAGGAATTCCCTACATTCATCCATGTGGCCTCTTGATTGGCCCCAGATGAACTGCTCATCAATGCATTACATTTTTAAAATTTTTGTTTGCTTTGATTGGTTTGATTGATGAACCAACCTTTTGCCAATTCTGAAAATCAGCAACTGTGGGGGTGGCAAAATCAATCCCCACTGGGGGACCACAACTGGCAGAAAATTGCCAGCACACCTGGCCATGAGGTTTGCGGGATTGCAGGCCACCATTTGAGGGCATAATGCCTTTGATTGGTCAATTTCAAAACAAACTGGGCATACTGCCTGGCCATTTTTGACTTGAGCCCAGAAGGGCAAGTCAGGCGCCAAGGGGATGATGGCGTGGGAGGGGGGAATTTGGCAGGCAATTTCCACATGATGTGGGATAATCATTGCAACCACCTTAGGTCCCACACAGTACTTTGCGCCCTGCAGGACCACAAAATCAATTATGGGGTTTCCCCATACTGGCTGAGGTAAGTAAGCAGCTCCTTGAAGAGCTTCTGGGGGGAACTTGGGAGGGAAGACCTGCCAGCTTCACGACCATAGTTGTGTCAGATGGTAATCAGGTCTGAGTGATCAGGATTGGGGTATTTTTATATATTAAATTTATTTGGGCTGCAGCTGCCGCAGCTTTCTCAGTTTCAAACCCCAAGTCAAAATAGCCCTTAGATGGTTAGAAATCAACAAACCCAGCAGAAGTGAATGCTTCCATTGCTAACTCCAAGATTTGGTGATCAGAATATGGGAAAAGGCGGCTGTACTAGATTTGGAGACATATTTGCATAGCCAAATGAGGTAATTCTATGTTATTAACCCAAATAGGCTGAGCTCAGGCCAAATGGAGCGCCAAGTCCTTAGGAGGGACAAAGCATCCAATAGTGTTGGGAGTGCTGGTTGACTTAACTCTGGCGCACTTGGCATTGAGCGGTAAATATCTGGTGGTGCCATCCCACTACCCCAAACAGGGGGAGTGGCTGGCATGGATGCAGGTATCATGCTTGATGGCTACTACATTCTCAAATTCAAACTTAAATAAAATTTTAATAAACTTCTCAATCAAAGTGTAACGCACTGGCTCCTTCCAATGAGCCACAAATGAGTTAGGCAACAGAATCCATGTTACAGACCATAGGGCTGACAGGGCTCCTGATACTACTCTCCTTGTGCGCGCGCTACAAGATTGGACAAGCACCCCTGGAAGACAGTTGCAAATATAATTAACCCCAGCAACATGCCTTGACTCCAAGACAAGGTATAAAGGGAGGCAATAGCTCTCCCAAGCTTACTCTCAAAGTCCAATTCTTGTTGATTCAAGCCAAACATGGCTGCAGTTAGGCAATATTTTTAAAATAAACTCAAAGTATAAATATATGAATTTTAAGTTCTTTTATTTAATATTGGGCCAGGTTGATAGAAAACAGAACTGAGAAGCCTCCAGCTCCCAGTTCCTTCCCTATATACACATGCTAAAAGCTAATATAAAATATAACACAAGCTTATGGTGCTAATCTGACTGATGCTTGGTGTAAACCTTACAGCAGGATCGCGGAATCCTCACTCAATGGTTCTGTGCCAGTTCTGATCCTCAACAGTTCCGCGCCAGTTCCATTTTGAATCCCAAACAAACCGCGAAACTTCCAAGCACCCATTCCATTCCATTCTTGATTCAAATCCAAATCAAATCTCAAAACTACCCATGTTACTCGATTCCCATTTTTCCTCGACTTGGACGCCCATCTTGCTCCTTGGC
>JAKSZP010009420.1:0-22500 GCA_022478985.1 Massospora cicadina | reverse complement strand
ATTGGTGGGTCAGCGCTTGGGCCCACTTCAGCAAACCCCATATTTCCCTAGCGTAGCTTAATCTTGTTTCCCTTGACCAACACTCCTTGTTGGTTGACTTCCAAATAAAAATTTCCCCAATTTTACCATTCTATTAAAATGTTATTTTGGACAATTCAGTGCGCAGACCCCTTTGTGGAGGTTTCATGACACATTAACCATTCCATTTTGAACACAATAAGATTTTCACCATGGGCACTGTTGGTTTGCCCAGGTACCCTCCAACCTGGGCCATTTACCCCTTCTCTCCTCATGAACCTCATCATTTTTGGATAGTTACTTATCACACTTCTTGGTTTTAGTTATTATGGCTCCAGCACCCTCTGCTGGGCGCTAGTAGCTTTAGTACTAATGGCTAGTTTCCATGCGTTGGCTCTGTGCACCAAGCACCACCATGCTGGAAATGGAAGAGTTACAGACACTCTCCTTATATTAGTCAACCAACCACCTAAATCTATGTGCATGAACTTTTTCCGTGTGGAATTTTTTCTGAATTGGAAACAGTGGGCGCCAGCTGTGGGATTCAGCTGTTGTTAGCTGCACCTCTGTTTCCTCTTTTTCTCAAAGGTTGGAGCAACTCGGCGTTATCATGATTGCCTCCAACTGGAAAGTATCCACCCTTCATGCTCATACCTGGTGGATATGGATGCTTTGAGGTCCAAAAGTTGTGATTCCCTGATTTTCCGCCAAATTGATCAATTTCAAATTAAATAATTGAGATTTCCTTCCACAGCACGTTCAGACAATGCTAGTGGAATTGGCGCAAATGGACCTGGGGGTGTTGGCTTTGGCTAACATCATGCCTTCCATTGCAGTTGGGGGAATAGGGTCATTCACGTCTAAAAATGCATTTTATGACAAAAATCTAATTCAAACCTCTGAGCCATTTATTAGCTCTTATGGCCTGGATGAGAACCCTATTCCAGTATATTAAATAACCCCTGAGAACCCTCATTTGACCCCTACAACGATCTGTGGCACTCAGGAAGTTGAGAAAGAACTTTGTTTTAAGTATGATAAAGTATATGCACCTGGAGAAGGCATGGTGGGGTATGTGGCCTCAGTAGTAATAGTGGCCAACTATCCCTCCCCCTTCTATGATTCCAAAACACACCATGTTGATGTGCTAATGCCAGAGGTTGAGTTTGTTGGTGATGTTCTGGCGTTGTCTGCTATTAATCAAGACCATTCAGGGTTTTTTCTACTGTCTGCTACCCTTTCATCCCCATTAGGGAAATTCAGCACCACTGTACTGGTGGATACTGGCTCCTCTAATAACTTTATGGACCAATGCCTGGCCGACTACCTGGAGCTGAGTTACTTGCCAGGTGATGTGGTTAAGGGAGGGGCGTCTCAAGGTATTCCTACTCTGAATATTAGGGGGATAATGGACTATCAGGTTGGAAAGTACCACTTGTCCAATCACTTTCAGGCTATAAAAAACCTCTTTTTCCCTATCATTTGGGAGTGGAGTGGTGGCGGAAGTTTGTCGTTAAAACACGAAAATTCTATAAATTAAAGTAACGGTCATATACTATTTTTCAAAAAAATCATATAAATTTTTATTAAAGTTATATATAAGAATGAAAAAAGTATACGGTTCTAATGGCAATCGTATATTACTTCGGGTGGGCGTTTTGGTTTCATTCGTTTTATTCGATAGGCTTATAGGTTTGATAAGCGGTTTGTAGTTTTTGGTTGATTTAAAAGTTCAAAATCGGTTTTGGTTGAGTGGTGGTTAGTGGATCTAGGTTGATTCGATGGGCTCAATAGTTTCAGGTAAATGGTTAATGTTTAGTTAATTCGACAAGAGGGCAATAGGATACCGCCTGGATTGTGCAAGGTGAATGGCAAGATCTTTGGGTGGAACAAACTGACCTAAAGATTGTTAGGACTGGATGGACCAGTCTGAGCGCGTTTTCCCCCAAATGGAAAATGCTGGGTTGGTTTTGCCGCTTCCCCACATTGGAGCAGCATATGGTGGGGCTATGAATATCATTGAGTTAGGGCTAACTACTTAAAAATTTTCACTGATGTACTGACATACCTATTGACTGGCTGACTGATATCTGAAACCTTCAAGTCTGATAGGGTCAATCTATTTGGGTGAGTGGGTGAGAATTGGTGAATATTATTGAATCTGAAATTATCTAGCCTGATGGGTTCAATCTATTTGGGTGAGTGGGTGAGAATTGGTGAATACTCTAATAATTCACCAAATTGCTCACCTGAAACTCAACAAAAATCAGTATTAGAGTTTAAGTAGATTAAGTAGGATAATCAGCTCACCAGCCACGAGGGCAACAGCGAAGCTGTTAGTCTGAGTGGCTCGAGAGTAATGCTGGCACAGCCTATAGACTAAAATGTGAGCTTATCATCTGATAAACTAAATACTGTAGCAAAGCACGGGTATCTGGATGTTAGGTTTATATATTTTAAAACCCTGCCTAATTTGATTCACCTAATTAATAAAATAATTTTTGGCAAGTTAAGTAGAAGTTGATTTAGTAGTTTGGAAGATATGTACATACTCATTTTATTCAAGGCAAGGGGACCAGGAGACCCTTCTTGCCGACACAAAAATAAAAAAACAGGATAAAAAAAGGAGCAAAATTGCTAAAAAATCAATTTAACCTCTAGCATGCTAGACCAGGTTCCCCTAGCCTAGCATAACCGAGGGGAAGGGGGCGAATGGGTGTTTGAGGGAACGTGCCAGGGCAGACAAGAATTGAGTAGGCATATCATCTGAATGTGGCTGAAGGTATATGTACATACTCATTTTATCCAGGGCAAGGGGACCAGGAGACCCTTCTTGCCGACACAAAAATAAAAAGCAGGATAAAAAAGGAGCAAAATTGCTAAAAAACCAATTTAACCTCTAGCATGCTAAACCTGGTTCCCCTAGCCTAGCATAACCGAGGGGGAAGGGGGTGCCGAGGGGGAAGGGGGGCAGTACATACTCAATGATTTTAAGTATAAAGAGATGTAATGGGTAGCAGTTTGGTGTTATTTGATTGATTCGATAGGTTTTTTTGTTTGGCCGAGTGGTTGAGGGCTTTTGTTCGAATCGATAGGACATAGTTTAGTTTTGAGGGGTGTTAGTTATTGGTTGTTTTGATAAGTTCAGTTAGGTTTACCTGAGTGGTTAGTGGTTTTGGTTGATTCAATTGAGAAATTAGATTTGGCTGAGTGGTTTTGTTTATCTATAATATAAAATCTAAATTAATAAATTGAAAATCTGAAATTTTATAGACACCGTAGCGAAGCACGGGTAAATCGGCTAGTCTACTTAATAAAACACATTCACTGATGTACTGACATACTAACTGATTGACATCTGATACCTTAGAGTCTGATAGGTTCAATATATTTGGGCAAGTATGTGAGAATTGGTGAATCTTATCGAATCTCAAATTATTGAGTCGGATGGGTTCAATCTATTCGGGTGAGTGGGTGAAAATTGGCAAATATTATTTCACTAGCCAATTTACCCGTGCTTCGCTATGGTGTCTACAAAATTTTCAGATTTTCAATATATTATTCAGATTTTATATTATAGATAAACAAAACCACTCAGCCAAATCTAATTGCTCAATTGAATCAACCAAAAACCACTAACCACTCAGGTAAACCTAACTGAACCTATTAAACAACCAATAACTAACACCCCTCAAAACTAAACTTTGTCCTATCGATTTGAACAAAAGCCCTCAACCACTCGGCCAAACAAAAAACCTATCGAATCAATCAAATAACACCAAACTGCTATCCATTTCATCTCTTTATACTTAAAATCATTGAGTATGTGACAAATCTTCCAATTACTAAATCAACTTCTACTTAACTTGCCAAAAGTATTTTATTAATAAGGTGAACCAAATTAAGAAGGTTTTTAAAATATATAAACCTAACATCCAGATACCCGTGCTTCACTACAGTATTTAAAGTTTATCAGATGATAAGCTAACATTGTAGCCTATAGGCTGTGCCAGCACTATTCTCGAGCCACTCAGACTAACAGCTCCGCTGTTGCTCTCGTGGCTGGTGAGCTGATTATCCTAACTACTTAATCTACTTGAACTTAATACTGATTTTTGTTGAGTTTCAGGTGAGCGATTTGGCGAATTATTAGATAATAGTCGCCAATTCTCACCCACTCACCCAGATAGATTGAGCCCATCAGGCTCAATAATTTCTGATTCGATTTTATTTGCCAATTCTCACCCACTCACCCAGATAGATTAAACTTATCTGACTCGATTAACTTCAGGTGAGCAATTTGGTGAATTATTCAATAATATTTGTGTATTCTCACCCACTCACCCAACTAGATTGAACCCATCAGGCTCAATAATTTCAGATTTGATAAGATTCACCAATTCTCACCCACTCACCCAAATAGATTGAACCTATCAGATTCGAAGGTATCAGATGTCAATCAGTTAGTATGTCAGTACATCAGTGAATGTGTTTTATTAAGTAGACTAGCCGATTTACCCGTGCTTCGCTACGGTGTCTATAAAATTTCAGATTTTCAATTTATTAATTTAGATTTTATATTATAGATAAACAAAACCACTCAGCCAAATCTAATTTCTCAATTGAATCAACCAAAACCACTAACCACTCAGGTAAACCTAACTGAACTTATCAAAACAACCAATAACTAACACCCCTCAAAACTAAACTATGTCCTTTCGATTCGAACAAAAGCCCTCAACCACTCGGCCAAACAAAAAAACCTATCAAATCAATCAAATAACACCAAATTGCTACCCGAAACATCTCTATATATTTAAAATCATCGTGTACATGACATATCTTCCAACTACTAAATCAAGTTCTACTTAACTTGCCAAAAGTATTTTATTAAATAGGTGAACCAAATTAGGCAGGTTTTTAAAATATATAAACCTAACATCCAGATACTCGTGCTTTGCTACAGTATTTAGTTTATCAAATGATAAGCTCACATTGTAGCCTATAGGCTGTGCCAGCACTACTCTCAAGCCACTCGGACTAAGCTTCGCTGTTGCCCTCGTGGCTGGTGAGCTGATTATCCTACTTAATCTACTTAAACTCTAATACTGATTTTTGTTGAGTTTCAGGTGAGCAATTTGGTGAATTATTAGAGTATTCACCAATTCTCACCCACTCACCCAAATAGATTGAACCCATCAGGCTAGATAATTTCAGATTCAATAATATTCACCAATTCTCACCCACTCACCCAAATAGATTGACCCTATCAGACTCGAAGGTTTCAGATGACAGTCAGTCAGTAAGTCAGTCAGTCAGTGAATGAAATTTTTTTAAGTAGATATGCTCATAGTTTTTGATAGGTGGTTTGTAGTTTTTAGTTGCTTTGATAGGTTCATTGCTTTTGCCTATTTTAAGAGGTTGGCGGGTAATCAATATTTGATAGGTTTAATGGTTTCTAAACTTATCCATGGCCATCTACTAATATTCAAAGCTTAAACAATTGGAAATCATCTGGTTATAAATAGATGTCAAATGATAGTACTATACTTTTAGTAAAACGCCATACTTTATTTAAGAATAAATTTTAAGGGAAAGTAAGAGGGAAGGGTGGAATACAGGCAATTCAGCCAAGGGTAAAAGACTGGGAGTTCAGGCCACTAGAGTTCTAGCAACTCTGACCATTGCTGATCAGTGATTGCCATTGCTAGCCACAGTTCTAGCATTGGCAGGCTTACAGGCCATTTGATTTTTAGTCAATTAGTTGCCCCATTGTGTACAATGAGTGATCTGGTGGAGAAAGCCAACTGTGCAGCTTTATAACATCTGGGGTGTGGGAGGGGAGGCGCACCACAGCCAAGCACTGGGCGTGTTTCCTCATGCCAGGCAGGCTGATTCTGGCAGCCCAGTCCTGATTTGCTCTTGCTTTTTATCTTTTTCCCTGCAAGGGGTCCAGAATTTCTTCAGGCTAATTTTCCTGGGGCTCGAGGTAACTCACCCCAGGAAGCCCTCATGGTGGCAGCCTCCCATTGCGGGGCCCCTCTTTGAGGAGGGGCCCTTCTTTAGTGGGGGGTGATGTAACAAATGGTATTAAGCCATTCGTTGCATTTTTGATTTGGGTTCAGATTTCTGAATCCAAATTGATTTGTTTAAAAATATTTTTGGTGTTTGTTGGGTTTGTGGGTTGTGCCTCACCTGAATTATTGATTAGGCTCATACAAGCCTAATCAATGGTTTGGGTGAGGCCCTAGAAGGGCAACCTTTAAGGTTGAGCCTGCACAATTCTGAACTTCATTCAGAATTCTCTCTTTCTCTCTGGTGGCCTTGGGGCTGCCCTTACCTTATCTTACCTGATGATCTGCGCACAACAAGTTTTTGTCACATCAACAAAAACTTGGGTTTTTGGGGTTTGATCTCCCTCAAATATCCTGTCTTTTCCTTGGTATGTTCGCGGCATCAGATTATTGGGATCCTGTTCATCAGCGACTTTTTATTCAATAATAAATAAAATAAGGTTAATTCTGGGGTTTGCAACCTTGCTTACCTATTTTGTCTTTTTCTTGCTCCAAATTTCCCTAATTCTGAGTTTTACTACCTCCAGACTCCAGCTCATGCTGGAAGTTCAGCGTGTATTGCATCAAACCTAAGGTAAGATGGCAATCAGAAACTGGGACATTTCCAACCGTTACAAATACCTCCCGTTTAGTTTCCAGTACTGTGGATCCCTTATTGTTAAATAGTATCCCAAGGTATCAGATTGTCTGGGAGTTCATGATTGGCATTGTGTTGGTTGGCGGGCTGAAGTTTGGGATGCTGATCCTCATTACTGAGGTTTTTGCCAAATTGATCTTTGCATTCAAAGCTAACTGGTATAGGTCTAGTAGTTTCTCAGCACCCTAGAGATCAGTCAGTGAGCTTATTCCTACTACTGTGTCATCAGCAAATGCCAGCATTTTCAGTGGCATTTGGTTTGGGTGGACTAGGCCCCAGAGTTTCACGTCCACTGCCGCCAACAAAATGTTGGCTGCAAAATTAAACAGTATTGGTGACATAGGGTCAGCTTGTCGGAGACCCTGCCCAACTGGAATTTCGTTGGTTATGCCATCTGCGACAATCACCTTGGTTACCAGGCCCAAGTACAGCATTGTTATCCATGCTCAAAAGTGTCAGGGATACCAACCACCTTTAATGCCTCATGTAGGAATGACCATGATATTTGGTCATATGCCTTTTCCATGTCAAGGAACATCAGATACCCATGCTCAATTCCCCTTACATCCTGGATTACGTTTTGGACTGCACCAATGCTGTCACATATACTCCAGCCTTTGACAAATCCATTCTGGCCTTATGGAGCATTCACGGTGCCATTGCCACCAGTTGATTAGATAGTATGCACATGAGCAGCTTATAATTGGCATTTGATAGTGCAATTGGCACCAGTTCCAAAGTCGGAGTCAGAGTCTCTTTTTGTACAGGAGTACAATTTGGATCTCTTGGCCCCCAGAATTTGCTGTCCATTTTGAAACAGTGGTTAAAGAGGGCTTTGAGCTCCAGTGCAATGTGGTTGAAGAATGCACTGTATATCTCTGCACACATATTGTTTGGGCCTGGTGCTTTGATCCTTGGTAACTCCTTTAGCACCCACTTAACCTCATTGATAGAGATCTTGGTGGATAATTTGGTGAAATCTTCCGGTGTACAGCCCCCAAGTGCTGGCTTGGCCAGGTCAATTAGAGCATTTGTCACCAATTTGCTCGTTTCTTGTTGTCAGAAAAGTTTGCTGTAAAATTGTTTGATCTTGCGCTTGATCATTTCAGGGTCTGTTGATACTTACCCTTCCGCTGTCTCCACTTCCCATATCCTAGCCTTGGTTTGGATTTCCTTGAGGTGTGCCAGGACCTCTTTGGTCATTGTCCCCACTAGGCTCTGATATTGGTATGTTGCATTGGTCCATCACTCTGAGTCTTGCTTCATCATTAGGGCACAATACTTTTTGTGCATTGTTTGGTATTTGCTCCACCAATCTTTGCTGTCCACCGGTTAAGCTTCAATGTCTCTAATTTAGACTTCAGCTGTTTTGCGGCGGCAGTTTGCTTGTAGGTGGTCACTTTTTGAACTTCATGCTATTATGCTTCATCTTTGCTTTGATCTGAGTCCATCATTCCAGAGGGTCTATCTCCAGGTGGCTATCCAGATATGTGACCAGTCAATCCAGTCCAGCATTGATCTTTTGGCGCCATTCCCCGTCGATCAGTGTAGCTGGTGCTAACTGCCATTTGTAATTCCTTGGGGGTTTGTTGAGATCAATATCCACACGGATGACCATGTGGTCACTTTTAGAGTTTATACTGACCTCGCTGTTGGACGTCATTAGCTTGAGATCTAATGACACTATGATGTAGTCAAAGTGTGATCTGGACTGTGGGGATCTGGCGGAGTTGTATGACCATTGCATTAAGTTGGCTGGGTCATCATCCTCTTTATCAATTGTTAGTCACATCCCCAATTTGACTAGGTATTCTAGCATCTCATTGGCCTTTCTGTTGGGACAGTCTCTAGTCAGGAACGTATCCTGGCTCACATTTGTCCAACAATTCAGGTCTCCTACTATTACTGTCATTGCTTCAGATGGCACTTTCAATAAAAATTCCCGAAAAATATGGTTTTTGTGGAGCTTTGGTGGAGCATAGACTTCCACCGCTTGTATGCTCTTGCCAGTTTCCCTGTTTGTAGCTGTCACTATCAAGATACTTCCAGCGAGGGACCATCTAGTACTAAAAAAAAAGATACTTCCAGCGTGAGTTTCCTCCACTAATTCCAGGTCTATTTTCTTGTCCATTGCGACAATCGCCACATGATCCATCCAGAGGGCTTGGTAGCCTATTTGGTGGGACCACGGGTAGTTCATTGCATCACGCTTTGAGCATGGTACCATTTCCTTTTGGTTACCAGCTTGCATTTCCTGAAATAAAAATTAATTCAATATTATTACTAGTTTTTAAATGGTGTATCTTCCTCCTCCTTGTTTGTATGCTCACCATCCCCTGAGAATTTGTGGTCACAATCCTCATTTCCAGCTGCCTGACCCATGGGTATAAGGATTAGCATTTTCTGGGTTATGGATCAAGTCACATACTGAGGTTTATTTGTTGGTGGAAGATGATGTCAAGGGTGGGCGGGGGTTATTGCTCAGCTTGTGGGTCCAGTTGGTTGGAACTTGGATTATATTACCAGGCATCCTGTGCACTGGAAATTCAGTCGCCATCCACATCTCCTTATTGATGGATAATGAGGATAGTTTTATAATCAGCTCTGGGTGCTCCTTGCCCCTTATGGTGGAGTGGCGGATTCCCCCTCATCTGTCATTTGGATTCTTGCCCCTTCTTTCAATTTGTCGATTGCTCACAATTTTTTAGTTGGTGTCTATCTGGCTGACCTTGCCAATTTCATCGCATCAACTGATTTCATGCCAGCCTCCTCAGGTTGCTTTGCCAACAATTTTCAATTTGATTTTGCATTTGCTTTTGCCTTGTTGGGCTTCAATTTTGATTTATCAGCATCCTGCATCCATCCCTTCTTGTGTGATTTGTTTGGTTTTGCCTTTTGCCATCTTTCCTCCTTGCGGGTCATCTATTCCACTTGGGATGAGCGTGGCTGCATTGGCTCTGAACTCGTTCCTTCATCCATTACATATGATTCAGGGTTTGGATTTATGAATGGCTCATCATCCGCTTTGGGTAACTTGGCCACTTCTCGCTCCCATGCTTCCCTATGTGCCAAGTACAACTCTTGTTGTTGGCGTTTCATGTCTGTGACCTCCGTTAGGTTACACAGGATCCATTCCAAGGCTTTTGGTCAAAGGAAAGTCTTGGTTATGATCTTGGTGACCCCACCAAGGGGTCATATTCATACTCCCAAGTTGTTTTACCTTTGTGGTGATGGCATTGAGACATTGTGTGGTCAGCCTGGTAACAGAACTAGCACATTTGTTTGGCATCTTCTTGTTCAATGCACACTATCCCATTTAGGCTGGGCAGGCGGATGAATTGGGGCAGGGCTAATTTGTTTGGCTTCATCTAGGGTGCCAGTTTGTAGAGCGCTTCCACTGTCTGGGGGTGGAGGCACTTTGCAATGTAGTCGCTGCCAGCTTGCCAAAATTCTTGTACTTCCCCATAGTATGATAATCTGATACAGATCACTTTGTGCACCCACTCCCTTTTGCGATTGGTTGGGAGGTTCTGGAAAGTTACCCCCTTGCTGTTTGGTTGGCATATCTGGTTGGCTCTGTTCGCAGATAAATTTCCTTGTATTTGATCCCAATCTTAAGGAGTTCCTTGCAGTCCTATTTGCCTGGGATCACTATATTGATATACCCCCATTTGGGTACCCAATGATGGTTGAAGTCCCCTCCTGTTAGGACTTCGTCAAGCTCCTGATAAATTGACATTATCAGGTCAGACCACTCCTCCTCCACTAGCTGCAGGTGGATTCAGATAGTGTCCTTTAGGTAAGATTTTAGCGCTTGGTGATCCATAAAGCCTCTGCTGATTAAATGGTGGATATATTTGATATGGCTTCCCACTCCATTCCAGGTGTTGTCATCCATATGTGCTGCCACTGCGCTGTAGGACTTGGTTTTTGTGCTTGGTTTGGGAACATTGGCGGGGGTCTTTCCCTTGAAAATCCAGCTTACCAATTCATTGAGGCTGAATCCCTGATTGAGAAATGCTTTAATATGATGAATGCTGATACCTCAGTGACTGATGCTCTTAGCCATTTGTGCTCTGATCTTGAGGTTTTAACACTCAAGGGCATATGTTGGCGAAAACTCAGTTGGTACCACTTGAGGGTGGATTCCAGGCCACATGTTGGGTGTAGGTATCTTTGAAGGCCCTCCAGTGTAACTGAACTACACTGGCACCAGTCCCTTACTGTGACACTATTCCAGCCCCCATCTGTAAATATCTGTGCCATGGCTGCCAGAACTCCTTCCTAGCTCCATTGGAATGCTTCAGAGGGGGTGAAGCCTTTGGCGGCATACGGGGCAGCTAGCATCAGTTCTGGGAAGGGTTGCTTCCAATCTCAGATGGTTTCAATGCAGATCCCCACTTTGAGCCATTCTCAACCCAGGTCCAGGGTTGTGACCACTTTCATTGCCATTGCCGCCTGTGGTGAAATCTCATGTTCCATCCATGGTTGGGCTGACTCTGGGGTAAATCCCACTGCATCCCAGTCTGAAGCTTTAGCAATTGTCACAATGTCGCGCTATATTTTCCACTTTCTGATAGGGAAAGGTCAGCCTCAAAGGGTTTCATGAATTGGTTTCGTCACCCCCAGATCCGCCCATTTGCACACTAGGTTCATACTGGCTCCTTCTCGGACCAGTATTTCATTTCTATCAGTGTGGATCCATTGGCAGACTAGTTAATGGCCTTCAGCGACCAATCCTAGAAAGGTCCCCAATCCACCGCTCTTTCTTTTGTCCAGCCCACTTTCATCAGGTCCGATGCAGTGGCTGGTGGGATTTGGGTATATGACCAGTGTAGGGCCTCAGTGGCCTTGAACCCAGCTGTAATCCACAGTAGCGCCTCCTCTGGGGAAAATGTGGTATTATACCATTCCAGTGCCATGTCTACTGAAATGTTATGTCAGGCCCATTCAAGGGCAGTCAAGATGTTCAGGAATCGTTCTTGTATTTGGCTTATTCCATTAGGTTGAGGCCTGAGCTCCCGATGGCTTGAGAGAATTGTGCTGTTATACCAGCCTTGTTATATTCCATCACATTTAAAAGTTTGATGCTAGCATCCATCCAGGCCTTTGCGTCCACTGGTCTTAAATCTTCACGAATTATGGCTTCAATAACCTTGTTTTCCATGGGGACTTTCATCTATTCCAGGGCATCTTTGGTCTGAACCTGCGACGTCTTGAAGAGTACCACCATGTTGATTGAGATTTGGGTATCAAGCTAGCGTTTGGCCACTCTTGCAGAAAACTTGTGGTCCCATCAAATAGCTGTGATGGCCAGTTTGATGCTTTTGGAGACCCATTGAGTCACTGTTGAGTATGGGAACTGGAAGGCCTCCCATTGTTTAATTTTGCAAGTGGACATGTCATGGTGTGCTAGCATGTCCATCTGAACTGGGGTATATTTCACCGGATCCCTGGACAACAACTTGACTGCTGTTGGGGTTTTGGCCCCTTCCAGTAGTACTTTTAATTTTTAGCCAACTTTTCTCAAGTGTCTGATCCTTCAGATTCAGTCCCCAATATAGCTTCGCCCCCATTGGGGTTGGTCCCCAATGATTTGTACTGTTTTGGCAACTGATTTTGTGCTATTCTAGCTCCCTCCATCAACTTTAAATTTTCAGGGATTGTCCTGATGGCCCATTCAGATTTGGCAATTAATTATTGGTTGAGCTAGCCCCCGCTGTCAGCTTGAATTTGTTGGGGATTGCACCCAATGGTGCATTGGGGATCATGCCCGACAATTTTCTCAAGTTTCTGGATCAATTTTGGTCGGGGACCATTCTCCCCTCCAATTGAGCTTTATTGTAACTGGTCCCTGACTTCTCCTTCAAGCAAATACTCCAAGTATCTTTGGTAAGTTTCTCTGTTTTGGCAGAAAACTTTTTTGTCTATGCCCAGTTGGTTTGGGAAGCTGATTTTCATTAGTCAAATCTGAGTTGGATTTAGATCCCACCAATACTTTGTCCAGATTTTTTTGGTTTTTCTAAAAAAATTGTTTTACCCTGCGAGGCCTTGATACCCTCTACTGATTGAGGTTCAGCGGGGAATATCCCTGACACCGCTGTTTTTGGCATCACTCCTTGCTCCCTGACAGTTGCTTCCATTGGCCAATTTTTGGCGGACACCAATCATGGGGATTTGGTTCCATTGTCCACGCTTATTGCAAAGGGTTTTTTATGGCCTTAGTTGAGTTTGAGCATTTCCTTATTGTTCATTCTGCCAATTTGTTATTTAGCATGTATTCAATATTCAGGCCATCTCCATTATTACTCCTACGTGGGCTTTGGTTGGAAGAAATTTGTGCTGCCAGTTTGTTACCTGGCTTGCACTCATCATTCTGGCCTCCTCTGTTATCAATCACACGGGGGCCTTGTTCAGCTGGAGGTCTGTCAGATGGCACATCCATCTTGGCGTACTTTATTATCTAAATTGTATTGGCACAAGCAAGCTATCTGTTAACATGTGCTTTGCATAGATGGGCGGACTAACTTCCTTACGCTGGGTGGTTTGGCTGTGGTGTACTGCTCTATAGTTGCAGTACTCACTGGCAGGTGGATATTCTCTTTATTCTTGGTTTAGTCACTTTTGGATTAAAAGTGTTGTTTTTAGGGCGGTATAGCACTGTATTGCTGATACAGTGAGAATGATAGTACTATAGTAAGGTGAAGATAAGTTGCTTTATCCTCTTGCGCTATAATGATGTGCTATACACGCCACTGGTAATTTGCTATTAAACTGTGAATGACATGCTATGCACGTCTACTGAATTTGCTGCGCTGCTGTACTACTTGCCTAAACAGAAAAGTGCAAGCATGCAACTAGTTCAGTTACACAGAACTGAATTCTTTATAAAATTTTATTAGTTTTATAGTAATACATTAAATTACAATCTAGCTGATATAATGGGTAAATTAATTGTTATTTTTATTAAGCGTTATTTTCATTCAGATCTCTAAAATGGAAATTGAGAGTGAAGGTAGTGATATTATTCAACATCTAAAAAAAAGAAAGCAATCAATGATAATTGAGGAGACCATCTAGTACTAAAAAGTGATAATTGAGGATGAGGAGAATAATAGTGACTGTAGCAATATTGTTCTTCCATTTTGGAAAAAATCTAGAATATTAGATGAAGAAGAAGAAACTGAAGATAGTGATGTGATTTCACACATGGAAGACAAACTTATTTGTGAGTGAGTATGGAAAGATGAACCAAACAATAATAAGTATGGTGGGACCATCTAGTACTAAAAAAATAAAGTATGATATTTATCTAGGATTCCTGGTATAGAGAAATCAACACTTGAATCTATAGGACAAAATGCTACACCATTACAAATAGTCAATGTTATATTGAAGGAAGATTTATGAGGGATTCTAGTAATGAAAACCAACTGTTATGAAAAGCAGGTTATGGGTGATAAAACTCAATGTAGAAAATTAAATGGAGAGACACTTATGTAGATGAATTGAAAGCATATTTTACTTTATGTATTTTGATGACTAAAGTCAAAAAGTTTGTACAGTCTTGCTGGTTAAAACTTGCTACTCTTTTATTATATATATTAATATTGCAACTATATGCATTTTGTACATGTGATCTGCTCAAAGCTTTAAAATAAATTATTTGAAGTAAAAATCTTTTTGAAGTTGCTTTAGGTGAGATGGTTACACGCTTCTGCTAATTAATTTATAGCACAAGAGGTTAACACTTTGCCAACCAAACAAATTGCATCTGAGTATAAGCTAGCCACCACATATTTTTTAACTTCTAAAAGAATGCAGCTATTGCCAAACATGGAGATCTCCCCAATCAGTCATGTACTGTTAGTTTATAAAATGGGGAGATCTCCCTGATTGGTCAGTAAAGTGTTAAAATTCAAAGAGTGGGACAAAGACAACTTGAGCTCTGTTAGTATAGTCTAACCTATAATAAATTTTAAGTATTTTGATATCTGTATAAGTTAACATCTTACTGAATAGCAGATTTAGCTCTTAAGATAGGTTTAGCAGGATTGTATTTTAGTAGTCTATAAAAATAGAAGCAAGTTTATATGCATGTGTGATGCCAGCAAAAATTACAGCATGTAGAGTTTTAAAATTTTGGATATAGGCCGACAGGAGGAAGGTCTGTGAGCACCTCAAACCTGGATATTTAATTTTCATTAAAAAATAAAATGTTCATATATATGAGATTAAAAAATTATATATATATAATGGTAATCTTTATTTTGGCTGGGCATTTTTATATGGGTGATTCAATAGTTTTAAAGGTTTCACCAAGTGGTTTGGTGTTATATGATAATTTTTTAGTATTGATAGTTTTAAAAAGCATTTTTTTATTATTTGGTAATTTGGTAGAATCAATGGGTTTGCCACGCAACTTGGTATTTGGTTAATTTATTAGGCTCAATGGTTTGCCAAGTAGTTTAGTATGTGTTAATTTGGAAAGTTCAATTAAATTCTGAACTTATTGATGGCAATCTATCAAATCTATTTAATAAACATATTCACTGACGTACTGACGTCTGAAACCTTCAAGTCTGATTGTTCAATCTATTTGGATGAGTGGGTGAAAATTGGTGAATCTTATCAAATTTGAAATTATTGAGTTAGATGAGTTCAATCTATTTGGGCATGTGGTTGAAAATAGGCAAACATTATCTCATAATTCACCAAATTGCTCAACTGAAACTAATTGAGTTTTATATTCAATCTATTTGAGCAAGTAGGTAAGAATCGATGAATATTATCAAATAATCCACCAAATTGCTCACTGAAACTAAAAAAAAATCAGTGTTAGAGTTTTAAGTAGATTAAGTAAAGTTAGGATCAGCTCATCAGACATGAAGCAACAGCAAAGCTTAGTCCAAGTGGCTTAAGATTAGCATGTATCTGGATGTTAGGTTTATATATTTTCTAACCTGTTTAATTTAGTATCCTGATTAATAAAATACTTTTGGCAAGTTAAGTAGAAGTTATGGACCCTCTACTACTGCCTCCCTAAGTTCAATCCTGGTAAATGAACTTTGCTATGGGACGATTATGACTGTGTTGGCATTGCGCACTATTGTCACCCTGAGTTCTTCTTGCTTAACTCTGGGGATTTTGAACTTGAGGCATCAAAAGGGGTAGTCTGGTGCACAAATTTGATACTAACCAATTTGGCTTAAGCTTCCTGAGAGAGCTATAAACTTGACACTCACACGCCAAATGTGCATCTTCTTTAAGATTAATCCTGTGTACATTGAAATCTTTCCTTGACCTAATGGAGCTTATCTCAACCTCTTTTCTTGCAAGCCTAACCTTACAAGGAGTCCTTCTCAAAACAAGTTTCTTCAACTGTAGTTCACCTAAGACTGGTTACTTGCAGTTGCTACCAGATAAAGGACAAACTTAAGATTCTGTGAAATAGGCTGTTATTTTAGATAAAAACTTAGTATTTTTATACTAAATACTAAAGAATCAGGATGTAAATAATAAATTGAGGGATAAAATGAATAGTGGATTGGAAAAATATTGTATATTCTTCAGGAACCTTGGTGCAATCTCTTCTTTAATTGATTTCTCTCTTGGGCATTCATTTTTTTCTAATTCCCAAATTCATATACTGCAGCGGTGTGTGAAGTCTTCAGCATCAGGGTCATCAGCTCTGTGGCTCCTGTGCGTTTCAGTAGAGTCCAAATGATTTGTTATCATCAGTGGACTTAATTTCTGGTTTGTTTGGTGGCACCATTTTCTTTTTGTTTCAATTGATTTCCTTTTTGGTGCACCGTTTTGCTCCTAAATCGTTCTTTTCCTTTTCATAGTTACCTGAAAAAATATTTTCATTTTGGGAAAATATCTTATTTGAAGTTTCATAACCGCAGTTTTGCCTTTCTTTGGAGATTAGATTGTTTATCATATATTGGCCATAATATTATTACCATTTTTGTGGCCAATTTGATTTGAAATATTACCATTTTTGTAGCCAATTTGATCATTTTCTAACCATTTTTACTCATTTTGATTTAATAATTTTTGTGCTTTGTTCAGTATTTCCTTGATTCTACCAGAGGTTGAGGATTTACTGATTTCATGTTGTACCAAATCTGCGACACTACCCCTTCCAAGATGAGACCAAGGGTAGGATCTAAGGTGTCTCGCATGGACTCTGTTAAACACAATATTTGGTGGCATCATCTTAGATGGAGTATTCATGGCCCCTCTTGGCCAGTATAGTCGATGGTCCAGTACAAATGGCTTGAAGCTTCTCAGGCTGGCTTCTGCAAACATGATAAAATAATACTTTATCTTTGACTTCAAATTCTGGCAGTTTGGCACGTCTCTGACTGTCTTTCTGCTCTTTTGAAATACTGTGCTTGATGTTTTTCCCAGCTTCTAGTTGTATGCATATGAGCTCATCAGCCAACTCTTGCTGATAGTTTCCAGGGGGTAAGTTCTTTTGATCTGCAGCAATTATTGGAGCCAACAGGGTAGGCAAGGCAGCTTCTCTCCCATAGAGTGCCTTGAAAGGAGACATCCCAATGACCCTGTGGTGGCTAAGTTGGTAAGCAAACAGTGCGGATGGTAAGAGGATATCCCATTTTGATTTGTAGTTAACTGCTATCTTCCTGAGGATCCCAGCTAATGTCCCATTTACTCGTTCCACACTTCCATTTGATGATGGTGTATAGGGGGTAGTGAACAGCTGTTTTACTCCTACCAAGTCCATAAGTTTTTTCACTACTTCAGAGATGAAGTTCTTCCCATTATCTGATAGCAAGATCTGGAGACAACCATGTCTTGTGATAATCTGGTTGTAAAGGAATCAGGCGGTGGTCCCTGCGGTGTATGTCTTGATCACTGCTGCCTCAATCCACTTTGTGAAGTGGTCAATTGCTACTATAACAAACTTGTTCCCACTTGAGGCAGTTGGTAGTGGTCCTACCACATCGATAGATACATTGTGAAAAGGCGCAGATGGTGGGATTGGTGTAAACTCAAACTTCTTTTCCAATGGTCTAAAGCTTGCACATGGTACACACATCTCCAAGGCTTGGTGCACCTCATCAGTCATAGCCTCCCAATAGAACCAGTCCTTGAGATAAGTTAGGGTCTTCTGAAATCTTCCATGTCCCACATGTTTGTGTGTCTCCATCACTACTTCCATTTGATTGCTAGGTCACACATATGGATACCATTTTCCCTTAATAAACTTCTGAAGTTTTCCATCTACTCTTTTCATGTCCTTTGAACATCTTCTTAAAACTGACTTGACTTCTTCAGTTTCTTCTTCCCATTCCTCTTCAGGTAATCCAATTAGGTCATAAAGTTCATCGCTCTTGTGCACATGCAAATGGAACACAGGCAATCTTGAGAGCCCATCTGCATTTAGGTGGTTGCTTTCAGCCCTGTGTATAATTTCAAAGTCATATCCTTGAAGCTGAACAGCCCATCTAGCTAGTCTCCCATCAGGATCCTTCATGTTCTTGAGCCAGCGTAAGGATGTATAGTCTGTTATGACTTTGAAGTGAACTCCATATAGGTATGGCCAGAAATGCTTCACTGCTCTAATCACTGCAAGACATTCACGCTCTGTAACAGTCTAGTTTCTTTCCGCTTTGGCAAAAACCTTTGAATATTATTTGATAGTATGGTCAATTCCCTCCTCATCTAGTTGTGCTAGTATTGCAACGAGTCCTATGTTGCTGGCATCAGCATATAGGTAGAAGGTCTTGTTGAAGTCTGTGTATGTTAGGATTGGTGCCTCTACCAACTTCATTTTCAGATCCTCAAAGGCTTGGTCTTGCTCAAGTCCCCACTTAAACTTAGAGTCCTGGTTCAGTAGGTATGTTAGGGGAGTAGTCAAGTCTGCAAATCATGGGATGAAATGTCTGTAGTAGCTGATCATGCCCAGGAACACCTGGACATCCCTCATACTCTTTAGATGCTTCATTTTGGTTATTGCCTTCACCTTCCCTTCTTAAGGGCATATCTCCTGTGAACTGATCTCATGCTTTAAGAACTCAAGTTTCCTCTTGAGAAAAGTGCACTTGCTCCATTTCAACTTAAGATTTGATTCTCTCAACAACGTGAACACCTCTCAAATGTAAGGAGAGTGTCTATAACTCTACTGTTCCCAGCTTGGTAGTTCACGGTGTACAAGGCCAATGCCAGGGAACTAGCCATTAGTACTAAAGTAATTAGAGTCCAACATAGGGTGCTGGAGCAATAACAACTTAAGCATAGAAATGCGATTTTTATAATAAATAACCCACAAAAAGCGACGTGGTGAACAAAGAGAAAGGGGCTAAGAGACCCAAGTTGGAGGGAACCCGGGTAAACCAATGGTGCACAAGGTGATAGCTTGATTGTAGTTAAAATGGCAAGGTTAATTGATTGCAAGACCTCCTCAAAGAGGTTCACGCACAGGATCGTTCAAAATATCATAAATAAAAATGTAAAACAGGAAAATGTTTATTGGGGAAGTCTTTCAACAAGGAGTGTTGGTCATGGGAAACAGATTTAAACTTTGTTGGGAAAATTCAGGGTTTGATGAAGTGGGCCCAAGCACTGATCCACCAATAGACAAACACTACCATCCACATTGGTAGAATACACCAAAATTGACTTCACTTGATTAATCAATTGAAGTTGGATCTGACCCAAACGTGTAGTTTTGTAAATGAAATGGGTTTCAAACCCCCGTTCCTCAATCAACCAAATGGTATCATTGTTACTAATTGAATAAACCATTTGTTTTAACGCCTGGGCTGACAGAAGGGGCTGGGCGTTATGCACTTCACTAATACCAACCTAGGCATATTTAGCTTGTACCCAGCGTTAGTCTAGTGTGTGCCTGAGGTCAGGGAGGGCCTAAAGCTTCACCTTCTGGGCCTCCTGTTGCCCAGCCTTATCCTTAGGGTTGGTCACCACTATGATGTCATTTAACCATGACATTACCCTCTCCTCCTGACGAGGCTCAACCCCCCTCCAGGGGCTTGCGCAAGGGAAAAGTTTTTGGGGGCTGGGGCCAACTTCATGGCAGCAACGGTCAGTTTAGGTTGAGATCCATCAGCCTGGGGGAAACGCTTGTGGAAGGCTTTAATCAGATCTCAGGCATGCACACAGTCGCACGCTGGAACCCAACTGTTCTCTGCAGCGTCAAAACCCTTCCAAGATACCAGGTACTCAAGTCTTCTTTTAACATGGCGGGAGGCAACTATTTCTTCCACTTCCCAATCTGGCGCCCCATCCACAAGATAGGCCTCAGGAGTCTCTGGTGGGGAGCTCTCAAACAATGTCAATTTGCTTTTATGGAAGACAGAGAAGATCTTAAATGAAGAGGGAAGATCTAGCTGGTATGAGACATGGCCCACCTTCCTAACAATGCGGTAAGGGCCAATCCTCTTTGGTCCCAGCTTCTTGCATGGCTGCTTGATAGGGATGTTATGAGCATTAAAAATCATGAGATCCCCTTCCTTAAAAACTGGATCCTCTCAGCGCTTACAATCAGTGTTCTCCTTATATACTTGCATCTTCGCCTCCAAACTTGTGAAAACCCCATGGTGGACCTTCTTAGTAGTCTTGGCAAAGTCCACCACCACTATAACTTTAGAGCCACAGTTGGGCTCCATGTTAAAGGCGGGGTTAAAGCCATGGTTGGCGAAAAAAGGGGAACAGCTGATAGAAGAATTCAAAGTGTTGTTGTAATTAAATTGGGCCATAGGGAGGTGAGAAAACCAATATGAATGATCCGCGGCGGTGTAACACCACAGAAACTGTTCTAAGCACTGGTTCACTCGTTCAGTCTGCCCATCTGATTGGGGGTTATAGGCAGTCAAATGGCAGGGGCAAATCTGAAGAGTCTTACACAACTCTTCCCAAAAGACGGAGGTAAATTGGGGTCCCCAGTCATTGATAATCTCTTGGGGAACCCCATGGTGCGCAAACACATATGTGACAAAAAGCCTGGCCATCTAAGCTGCAGTTATTGTAGTTCTGCAAGGAATGAAGTGAGCGAACTTTGTAAAATGGTCCACCACCACCATGATGGCATCATAACCATCAGAGACAGGTAGTTCCACAATGAATTTACCGATAGGGAAGTCCAGGGCCCTTCAGCTTTCTGGAATGGTACCAACAACCCCGCTAAAGGTTGAAGATTTGGTTTCATTTGGTTGCAGATCAAGCACTCTTTACAATACCATGCCACCTGAGCAGACAAGCCCTTCCAATTGTAGGTGCGTTGTACAATATACAAGGTTTTTTCTTTATCAGGTTGACTGATGGTGAGTTCATCATGATGGTCCCAGATGATTTCCAGGCGCAGTGGTCCAGCAGGAACCCATAGGCGCCTCTAAAACCACACCATCTCATCCTTCACGTGATAGCCCCTGGATAGATCCTCTTGATTCAAAGCGCTCTTTGCAAGTACCATAGTATATTCAGCTGATATCGGCTGAAAAAGGACCACCTTTCTGAACATACTATATTTCTCCAAATTTTCCAGAGGTGCAAGCGCTGGCCCGTTGACTGGGGGAAAGGGAAGTTGAGACATAATTTTATTTGGAGAAATCATCACCTGTGTGTTATGGACTTCTACCTCCTTTGGATCAGGAGCTAAAGCAGGGTTGCAGCTTAATGCATCTGCCAAACCATTATCCTTGCCCTTGGTGAATTCGTAAGAAAAAGCAAATTGGTCAAGGGTCTTGTCAGGATTCTCCCTTTATTGGGGGAAGCCTAGACTAGGGGTTGCAAACTACCTATGAGTGGATGCTGGATTGGGCCCCCCATTAACTTGGGTTAAGTCCAATCCAAAGTATTGGCGATCAACCCTAATAATATTAATTAATTATTTGATTAAGTATATATTAGCAACTAATGCTGATAATATAAAAAATCCTTTGGAATGCGGGAATTTATATCCTAATGGTACAAAATACAATTTATGCCACAATGGGATTTGAACCTGCATTGTGAGGGGCAATAGTGGGACACTCATCCCACTATGACATTTTTAAGAACTCCATACTTTATTAAAATAAATTTAAGGGAAAGTAAGAGGGGAGGGCAGAATACAAGCGATTCAGATGAGGGTAAAAAGGACCAGGGGTTCAGGCCACTAGAGTTCTAGCACCTCTGACCAAAGCTGATCGGTGATTGCCATCACTAGCCATGGTTCTAGCATTGTCAGGATTACAGGCCATTTGATTCTCAGTTAATTAGTTGTCTCATCGCATGCGATGAGCAATATGACAGGAAAAGCCAAACATGTGGCTTTATAACACCTGGGGATTATGCACAAAAATTTTGAGATTCAACGGAACTGATTGGAAATAACCTGAATGGTCTTCAATACCAAACCTCTGTGATGGGGGCGCTCGTTGCTCAAAACCTTGGCAACGAGCGCACAGTGAATTACCCACACACAATAATGATAAATGAAGGCTCATAGTCGGATTGGAGATGTTCTCAGGGTTTTTGTAAAGAAAAGGTCCTGCGATGGATGTATTCCCAGTGGTGATTGTTCACCTGATAGGATGGAGCGCATTGTGGACCAGTATTTTTTGAACACGGCGCATTCATAGTAATGGTGTGCTATGTCTGCTTCCAGTTCAGTGCATATGGGGCATTCTTTGTGCTGGTAGTATGGCCCACTGTGCTTGCCCAATTTAGGATCTGCCAGGTTATTGAACGCTGTTTGGCCATTACCAAATGGGAGTTCAGGCCTGAAATCAACTCTTTCAT